>JAJHJA010001069.1:0-140668 GCA_021202915.1 Heliconius himera
TTAATGTTAATTGGCTAGAGTAGTACTTAGTACAGACTTTAGGCCAAAATGACAGTGGTACCACCATTGTGCCTGAAAACGGCTGCTTTGGGTGTCAGTTAGACTCCAATTATGGTAATATTAGATGTGTTAAACATCTTTTGTTAATTTAAAATTCTATGTTTCTTCCTCCCAACGTGGTAGTCGAAAGGAATTTGATAATCATTTCTTTTTGTCTCATTTGAAACACTAAACGCTATAATAATAAGCAGTAGGTACTTTCGTCGTGGCGCAGTGGCGCGGGCGTGTGTTTGTATACGCGATGATTGTGGATTTGACCTCACTCGGGGGAATATATTATTTCCAGTTCCTCGCTCTGCTCACATGGCAAATCACGGCGTTCAGTTTCACCACTTAACACGCAATACAATGCCACAAAAAATGAACGGAAAGTAGGGAACGGAGTGCCTTAACACTAGGCTACCTCCTCGTATCCTATTATATGCGCATTTTACAAGTAAGTTTTATTATATCTCTTACTTAGTTGACACCTGTCAAATTGCTTAACACTCCGCTATATTTAATTTTTCTACATTGTCATTCTAAATACTGACATTACGTAAGAATTGTAGTATTCCGTAGATGACATCAACACGGTAAGGACCGTAACTTTCACTGCAAACGTAAAAAATACTTTATTTTTTTGTTACGACTGACTGACTGTCGTAAAATAAATACTTTATTGGTTGTGGGATCGGATAACAAACGATTTTTAGTGAAGCGAAAGTTGTTGTAGTAGTGATGTAATAACCGATGAAAGGTTAGGTTTTGTAAAAGTTATCGGTTATGATTTGTGGTTAAAGATTTTTTTCGATTGTTTTAGTTGGTTTGGTTTGTATTGTTTCTGTTGTTAAGTTTTATAGTTATTTTGGAATTTATTATTCGTTGTTTAATTGTTGTTGTTGATTTTAACGAAATAAATGAAAATAATATATTAGACTTTAACATACACGACCAATAAATTATTTTTAAGTAAACTGAATCCAATCGTGGCCCGTGGGCAACAGGGAGAAAATTGTGTGACGTGACAGGTTTAGAGTTCGATTTTAGCTTTCCTATGCCTATGTCTTCCCTGCTAATCTAAAAAAAATTAAAAAAAAAAAGTGTTTGTGGGAATCTAAAAAAAAGTAAACTATAAATATCAAAGTATCGTCCAAACCAGGAATACCTACTGGTTCAAGTATATGGTGGAAGACTCGTGTAAACTATTCATGGTGCCCTGCTAGTTTATAAACAACGGTGAACATGTGGGTTCTATCTCCGCGAGCCAGTGGACGCCCTGTTTACATTTATTCACTCTTAACATCTTTTTAAATTTATATTGTTGATAGAAAATAGATTTCTTATTAATTTTCATACTCTTTAATGTAGAGTTTTACAAAGGTGGTTTGGGTGTGGATAGAATTGAATTGGTACAAGTGTAATGTCTCGTTTCTCCTAAAATCTCCTAAAATATATTTTAGTTTGAGGTAACCGGATAGGCAGAAATTTAAAACTTAGGCGGAAAGTGGGAAACGGAGTGCCTTAACACTATTCTACTCTCGGGAGAAAGCGTTTAAATGTTTTATTGTGTTGAACAAAAATATCAAATAAAACATATATTTTTTAATAATTACAAATATATTTTTAGAGTAGCTCGGTGGTTTATTCGTGACCGCAAGCCACTGTACTGTGTTTCTTTTGTTTTCGGGTTTATACACCAGCATTACCTAATTATGTGGTGATTATAGATAAAAGTTTAAAAGAAATTGAATGGCGAAACTGAATGCCGTATTTTTTTCTTACTCTAGTGGGAATCGAACCCACAAACACTACGATTACGCTGTCAGACCACCAACTAACATTTAACATGACGAAATAAAAAATAATCGATATTATTGTCTTTTATTTTCTTTATTTGATTTATATTGTATTAGGTATAACTATTATTTCTTGTTTAACTTCAAATAGACTGTTAACGATGTTACTGCAAATGTTTTCATTATTATATGCACAGTCCAACAGTCTTCATTGTTGTTTGTTCCATACATACATACATACTTATAATCTAAACCAAAATTGTATGTAAATTGCCTTTACTTTGAAGGGCCAGTGATTAAATAAACGACTGTACACTGTGAATGCTAATACAAATATTGCGTCGTATTAATAAAAGTTATTGTAAGTTAATAGGAATTAATGATTATATTAGATAAATATAAAAAAAAATGTTTTCTTTTTTTTTTTCTAATGATATAATAAGATAATGATTAATGTTTATAGTAAAAATGTGAGATGGTTGTGGTTTCGATCAATACTCTGACAAGACAAAGCATGGTGTTGTATTCCGCCACTCAAGAAACGTCTCAGTTTTGGACGGAAAGTGTATTGACGCCTGCCTGGCCTACTAAGCGGCAAGGACCGTGAAGCTGCAAAAATCTATGAAACTTATCATCGTAAGAACTTTACAGCAAATCTTTATAAAATTCACTTTATTATATAACATTTGAAAAAAATTAAGAATAATTTTATAAAAATAGGCATATTATATACACTGCGATAGAGCGTGGTTTAACCACGTTTTTTCCATTTAAAATATTAATATTAGAGGCAATTTTTCCCGATAATCCCCACTCCAGCGGCTCCCTAATCCCCTCAGTCAAGCCCCACGTAATCCCCCGAGAGTGGACGGCGCTGTGACATAAAAGTAAATTGAGCCAAGTGTGATCCGTTTGAAATCTTCTATGTGAATGGAAGTTCTGTTTCGAGTGAATGAATATTTTAACTTAACACTTTAAAAAAAAGTGCTGAATATTTTTTAGCTTCCTGGTGTTGAGACACTCTCTTCTTCACTTTCCGCACAATTTTTTAAATATTGCGCATATCATAGAAGAATACAACGCCGCAAAAGGTAAAATACCTTTTTACCAGAACGTGGTATGTAAATGATTCATTCCTCCGAATGGGGAAATCGAACCTACAACCGTCCCGCTTATGCCAGACGCTGTTCCACTTTGCTACGCCGTCTTCTTTGTGCTTTAAATATATTATTTAAAATGAAAACGCAATTATTTTTCACATGTTTTTTAGTTTATCAATTGTCGAAAAAATACACATACGTATTGTAAAAACAGCTTGTATCTTATCATTTTTTTATTTCATGTATTATCATTTGTATTTGTAGCACTCTTATATTGTCGCTGTTGAAATATTTTTATATTGTAACCTATATAAAAGCACTTGATATTTATCACTTTTTTTTGTCAAGATTGGGTCATTCGGATATCGGAGTAAGTGGTAATCTTTTGATATTTATGTGTATAAAAAGTACTTACTTTTTACTTAAGTAGTGATTTTGATCTCCACGCATTATTATTGGGATAGGGAAAGTTGGTGCTAAACGCTACGGTGGTAGCTGAGAAGAGCCGGCAAAGAAACTCAACAGTTTTTTTTTCAATATCCATGTTACATTTTTATTATTTAACATAATAATACAATGGTAACTATCCTGCATGAAATTCAAACCTTAATTAAAAACATTTTTATCCTTAATATCCTTAATAAGATATTATAACATTCCCTATTGTATTATAACATTCCATTCCAAGTAATTAGATATTCCAACCACTATACAAGTTGGTTACCATCTGTCGGTTACGTCCAGTCCAATTTCCTCCGGCCGCCATCCAGCAGCCACTTTACATTCGTATCACGCTGAACAGTAGGTATCCTGCAAGCGACACTTTCTCCGCCACAATAGATCGCTCTCAATACAGCTCGACCGCAACGCCTGAATACGGTTTAAACCTCAAATATATGTATATAGGTATATATTGGGTTATTTATTATGTATTTAGAGTACTAGAGTGACGAGGGACTAAAATTGACTTCAAACGCGACAGGTTGTGGGTTCGATTCTGGTAAGGGAAAGTGGGAAATTCAATTGTCGTATTTGGAACGAAGTGTCTTAAATCTAGGTTCCTGGGTTCCCTAAACTTACTCTTCTATGTGCGAGACACAGCGTGAAATTAAAAAAATGTAGTTACCTTATAGTACTTTTGTACTTGTATTTTCTGCATCTGTATAGTTTCAGGTCGATTATGATTTATTGTGAATACATTGTTAATCTAATTTTATTTAACTGCAATTGTAAATTCGTTCCTTACTTTTGGTCCAAACCGGAAATAACGATTTATTTTAGATTTTTAAAAATATTTAGTGAGTAAGATCCGCATTCATACCAAATCATAGTGCAATCGTTCATAATTGTAGACAATGGTGTATAGTTTAATATAGAAAATTCTTTATAAATGGTTTTTTTTTATTAATAATTAAAATATCTTATTACATGTCAATTCGGAGTGTCTTAACACTAGGTTCCCTCTACCTGCTGTGTGCGAGATGCATCGTAAAGCTGAAAAAAAAAATGTAGTTACATTCATCATAAAGTACACTAGAGTTTCCTGAATGACAGTAAACCGTCCGAATAAAAAATATAACTATTTTTTATTAAAAGATTTTCTCCGCGTCACGAAGTCTTGCTTGTGGTTGTTAATAACTGGAATAACTTTTTTTATTACTCTATGAAGAGTTAAAATTATATTCTAAATTTTTTATGATATCATATAAGTACTTACTAGAATTTTGCTCTTAAATTCTATATGTTTTCCTTTTGCAAGTAAAAATACAAGAGAAAGCAGAAATTGGTTTTTTTTAGTATTTTTTTAACTTCACGCTGTATCCCGCTCATAGCATGGTATGCACAGGGAACCAGGGGTTAGATAGTGTTAAGACACTGTTCCCCCATGACGGGCTCAACTCTATATTTGCTATTTACAAACAAAATTATAGTTATGTTATTATATAGTAAACTCAAATTGCTATATACATAAGACTCTTTTCTTCTATTTATGATTATGTTTATGTATACTCGTATATTTTTGGAAGATTCAACGAAGAGGACACAAATCCTCTTAATAGTCTTATTAATATATTAAGATTTGTGTTATTATTTATAGGAAGAAGTTCTATGTGAAGCAACATATTTACATAATTTCTGAGCTGCTGTTAGTATGATAGAGGCCAGTCGTCGCGCAGGGGCACAAGCGCGTGATTGTAAACACGACAGGTTGTGGGTTCGAATTCCATTAGAGGAAATGAAATATTTAATATTTTCATTTCTTCGCCCTGGTGTCGAAGCAAAGTGCGGCGTTTAGTTCCGTCGCTCAACTCACGTTGCGCCCAGAAGCGCGGAGTGTCTTAACACTAGGCACTAGGCTTCTGAAGAAATATATATTAGTATGATACAAAGCGTATAGTATGAATAATACATATTACCTACTTGATAAAGCAGTTTTCCTCCAATTCTATGATTTAATCGATGATTGTGTGAATAATTTAACAGTACTTACCTGAAATATATGATATACAATTTTAAAATTAGTTGTTATTATTATTATACAATAGGAAAATGTGGCAAAATAAAGAGATACTTCAATTTTAAAAGCTTTTATTCAACCCACCATGTTAGTGTATGTGAGAGCTTCCAAGTTTAATTTACCCTCTTCCCAGTGTCCGATTGAGCAAAAATTTTTATTATAAAATTTATATTAAGATTTTAACTCTGATAACAATATAATTACATATAATGACTATTGTTTAATAATCCAAAATGGCCGCCTCAACAAAATGGTGGATTATACACAATTTTCACGCACATACCATAATATGGGTATCAAATAAAAGGGCTTAATTAGTTAATATTTTTATTAAATTTATATCTTTTTAAAATGTGCATAGTTAATAAGAACAGTTTTTATCAGAACTCCAAGAGTCTTGGACGTTTTCCAAGAGGTGCAGGTTTAAATACCGCTACGTTCAAAATTTTATACGTTTTCTACTAAAGTACATTTCTTTCCTAGGTGTGGAATAACACTTTAAAAATTATTGAAAAAAAAAGTATTTATCAGATTTTAAGTTTACTCAACAATTGTAATAAACCATTTCCCCAATATTCTCTTGCACTACGACCCACGTCGTAAAATGTAAAAGTATATATAACCTCGGAACAAATCGCTTTAAATTCGTCACAGACGTCGAACTGTGTCCTGCGGTGTACGTTTCTCTGACCAACACTTTCTCTTGAACCGGCGCTGTGGCGGTGACAAATCGACCTATACACCGATTTACAACAAAACATTCTCTTTTAAATATAAAATAGTATGGATTTCTTATTTTGTTACTTTTAAGGCTTATTAGGTTAATTTTGTGAAAATTTGTTTATTTTTTCTGTTTCTTTTTTCAATTATAAGTACATTATTAAAATAATGTTGATTTGAATTCTTGAGTTAAATCTATGAATTATGTTAGCTCTTTTTTTAATGTATATGCTTCACGCTGTAACTCACATATAGCGGAAGCTAAGAAAACGGAACCGTGAAACTTAGTGCTAAGATATTTTCGTTTCACATTTTAATGATTGTGGGTTCGATTGCCACTCGGTATACTTAAATATTTATTATTAAAAATAATGTTCTCTTCGCTCTGGTAACAGAGCAAAGCGCGGCGCTGAAATCCATTCAAAACGCAATTTCTTAAAATTGGGGGAAAAATGAGAATCTAGATTATTTTAATACTAGATTCTCCTTATCCGTCCTTATGTATGAGAAAATGGGTAAGGTTGTAGGTACTTTCTTTCTTACATTTATGTTCGAATATAATCTTTTTGGTAACTAAACGTCACTATCTCTACAGACGTGAACAATCATAGCACCATCAAGTTCACTGGAGCAGGTGGCCGGCCATCAGATGATGTATTGTCTCGGCATCATTGCCGATTAGTTGCGCTGATTACACACACTGGTAGTAGGTACATATACTGTCGACCCGTGTTGCGTGAACTGTGAATTTGTCTTGTTTGACTTTGAATGAAAGTGATTTTTGGTGTTATGGAAATTTATATATTTTTTATATGTTTTTTTTAGCTTTACGCTGTATTTTTAATTTAGAATAGTAGAAGGAACCTGGAAACTTAAGGTTAAGACAATAGGTTCCCATTAATACAGTTCTCTACTTAAAATTTTACTTTTATTTTCTTTTTATGATCTAAATTTACTAAGACTCCCCGTTCTCCACTTTCCACCCAATATTCGAAACGACGGAAGACGGAAATTCAGCGTCGTGTTCATGGTCGTACCTATCTGATATAGAGATATTTTCCAGGGTGCCTGGACTTTAGCTTTGAACATAGAGATATGGTTGTGTAAAGGTTTTTTTTTAAGTTAAGGACTTACAGTCGTGTGCCTTTGACAGTCTCGACTACTTTTTTCAACTTCGTTTTCCCATTGGTATTTACCAAGTATTTATAAATTTTTGTTGAGCGTAAAAAAAGGTTCTATCTATTGTTTTATTTTAACATTTTTAATTATGGAATTTAAAAAGATATAAAAATATTACCACTGATTTGTTCAACCTTTTCAGATATAAAACAACAATAAATGTATTAAGTTCTATACAAATTTTAATGTTGCGTTTTAAAACGTATAAAAAAAAAATGTAAGTTTTCATAACAAGGATGAAACTTTCCTAAGTGTAACACTTTAAAAATGTTAAAAACAATAAATTTATTAAGCGTATTTAGTCTGTACCAACGGTTCATTGCCATTGTGATCGGATCAGATAATGCACCAGCAGGTCACGTGAACAGTTATCTCTTTCGCGCTTCCACGTACGCCATTTTATTTATTTTTTTATTTTTTTTTGATTATGTTTTGTACGATTTATAAACTGTGAAATATATAACTTGCTTGCAAATTAATTACTTTATAAGAGATAACAGTAATATATATATTATTTATAGATATAAAAAATATTTTAAAAAATCAGACCGTCGTGGCGCAGGGGCACAAGCTTGCGACTTTAATATTCATTTTCTCGGGAACGCCTCCAGAATTCGATGGAAACTAGGGAGCGGAAGTACATATCTTAATGAGAAGGGAGTGTCGTAAATCTAGGTTCCCAGCTTCCCTTTGTTTACCCTGCTACGTGCAAGATACAGCGTGAAGCAAAGTATTAGACACAATATATCTAACAAACTCTCTACATATTCCGCCAATACATTTTGTGATGGACTCGTATGTATGCCGTGTGATCCTGTATCCCGTACTGGTGGTGTCGTAAGAGGCGGCTAAAGTATAGGTATATATATATATATATATATATATATACCTACCTAACATTTAATCCGAACTAAGACCAACAAATGCTCTTACGCGGTCGTACATAATAATCAAAGAAACCCATTACACTTGTTCTTGGAAGACGTAACGAGAGATAGTGCATTACCGCGAATCTAGTTGACGACTACTTAGTAATCGCTGTTTCTCACGATTCTATAAATGTATGTAGAATGTATGTACCTACATTTTTTTTTATGGAAAAGACAAGGCAAACGAGCGTACGGGTCACCTGATGATAAGTGATTACCGCCGCCCACGACCCGGCGTAACACCAGAGGAGCTTCAGGTGCGTTGCCAGACTTTAAGGTGGGTTGGGCGCCGGAACCCGGCATTACCTGATGCGAAACGCAGTGGCATAAATCCACTACTTCACGCCGGTTTTAAATGCCGGGGGTGGTAATGATTCAGTCGAGTCTACTCATGCGTGATGCCATTGCTGGCGGCGTGACTCTACCACACGTACTTTAGCCGCCTCTTACGACACCACTTTTCATTCATTTTCATTTTTTTTTTTGACTGGGTACCGTTTAATATTTTGTCTGTGGCCAATGTTATGTGTAATTTACAGAATTAAAAAAGAATTTCTTTTTTATTTTAATTAATATAAATTACTGAACTGAAGTTTTAAGTGCTGAAATTATTAGATAAATATATTATTAGATAAGTATCTTACAGAAGTCGGTCAAAAATATCAATTTTTAATATAGGTACATTATGAATTGTTAAAATGGACATATTTTTAAATGATTGAATGACTTTGAATTGAAAATCGGAAAACAAAAATTTATTCAGTACTATTATATTACTTATTATCTTTTTCTTGGCTTCGCTCATTTATTTTTATATTATAGCTAAAGGATAATATTTTTAAAATATTTTTTTATTAATAAAGAAATATTCTACGTCCTTTCTAATATTACACGTGTGCAAAGTTTCAAGTCAGTCGGTTGAGTAGTTTTGGCGTAAAAGCGTAACAAACAAACTCACATTCGCATTTATAACATTAGTACGATGATATACAAAAGGATAATGTTAATAACTGATCCATCAGCATACATTTTGAATAATAGAACGCCTCGAGTGGAAATTTGGCATGCATGTAGCTGTTCTGACGTAAGTAGCGGCCGTTTCATGATATTCGAAACAATTGAAAAACACATGTTTTCAATAATATTTCAACATCTGCTGTATTGTTTTAAGTTTGTATGGAAAATCGAATCCGTTACGTTACGGAATCGCTCTTAAGTCTGAAATCGATCTTTCATTCTAACATATGTAGTTTATGAATGATAACAGCATCTTAAGGTCAATCTCAGTTTTGAGAGCGGTTAATAAATACGGGCGGCCTAAATGATATAAAAAATTGTTTGACAATCACATCGTTTCTCAAAATTTTTATTTTGTTTTGGAGAACTTGAAAAAGAGTGTCTTGTAACTTAGTTCTCTCTATTTATCATGCTATGTGGGAAAAGCGTGAAACTGCTTCTCTGATTGGGTTAAAATGTTAATATCCTCTTATTTCAAAATTACAATTTAAAAGCGCGGCGTTGAGATCTGCCACTCAACACGCAATGCCTCCAGAATTCTGCAGAAAGTGGGGAACGGAGTGTCTTAACACTAGGTTCCCTCTGCCTACCCTGCTGTGTGCGGGGTACAGCGTGAATCTAATTTATTTTTATTTTTTTTAATAGACGATTTTCCAAAAATTACAAATTCTCGAGTCAGGTCACACCCATTCTTTTGTAATTAAAAAAAAGTATACGGACGTACTAATATATAGCAGTATCGAAAATAGCCTCATAATGAATGAACTTTTCAGTCGCCCGTGTCAAAGTGACCGGGACAAGTGGGCTGGTGGGTTTATTCGATTAGTGTCCACACGTAGGCAAATACAAACACATACGTAGTTAGGTGTGTATGTACATGTGCGTGTGTGTGTGTATGTGTGTGTGACGCATGGTGGATAGTTTCTATTAACTGGATTTGATTCTTACGCAACCGAATTTAGATTTGTGAACTTAGGTAAGGTATTTAGTATAAACTAGATTAATAAAATTAACTTTTACCTGTCAGGTCAGTCGTGGTCCAGGGGTGGACCAGGTTGTGGGTTCGATTCCCGCTCGGAGGAATGAAATGTTGATTATTTATGTTTTTTGTGCTGGTGTCGAAGTAAAGCGCGGCGTTGACAGAATTCGGTGGAAAGATGGAAACGGAAGTGTTATCATGGGGAATGGAGTATTTTATCACTAGGTTCCCAGCTTACTTTAGCGTACCCCCCTATGTGTGGGATACAGCGCGAAGCTAAAAATAATAATTTTAATTACTAATATTACCACCTACTATGTATTAGTATTTAGTGTTATCTAAGGTTGTGCCGTCGCTGACTGATAACAACATCCTGTAAGGATAACTGTTAATTGATTACAAAGACGTTTTTTTTTATATTGGTGTGGTATTTTAATCGATTTCGTTCAATTAATATATTAACTTTTTATGTGTAAAATGTTCTTAATTACTTTTGTCTGCAGTGGATATTGATTAGGATCGTGTTTAGGGAAATATTTTATATATACTATGTTACAAATGTCAGCCAAATAATATTTCTGCTTTACGTCGTTACTGTTTCTGACACAGCATCTGATGGTAAACGTGACGGTTGAGAGTTCCATTTCCTCGAGGAAATTATTTATTATATGTAATTTTCTTTGCTCTGGAAAGAAGACAAAAAAAATGTTCGCAATGTCTCGAAATTTGGGCGGAGAATGGAGAACTGAGTGTCTCAACACTAGATCTCCGTCTGCCTGCGCTATACGCGGGATACACCGTGAAGATATAAAAACAGTCAAGTGATAACATTTCAATATAATTAATATAATAGTGATGCGTGTTTAATTACTTACAATCTTTAAACAGTGTGCCATATGGCTCTCGTAATATATTAGTGCCACTTTATTATTTAAACAAACACGCTTATGTTTCGACAGTTTTATCATTTCTCAAGCTGTTTAAACACGCTGCGTGATAAAGCTGAGAAATGGTTGTTGCTTTTATTAGTTGTTAAGTGTTTACACTCATTTAAGTGTCTATTGGGAACGGATTAAATGGATATTATCCAGTTATTAAGTGATAAATGAAAAATTATTTTATTTCAAATCGACTATATTGGTTATGAATTATGTTTTTTTAGCGTTACGCTGTATTCCGCACACAGCAAGATAGACAGAGAAAACTTAGTGTTAAGACACTCCGTTGACCATTTTCTGCCGAATTCTGGAAGCATTGCGTGTGGAGTGGCGTAACTCAAAGCTGCGCTTTGCCTCGACACCAGAGCGAACAAATGCAAATTTAAATTTAAGTAAATATTTCATCTCCTGGAGTGGGAATTGAACCCACAACCAATCGGTTTTACAGTCACACTTTGTGTCCATTCGCCGCGACTGGCCTCAATGGCACAATTATTAATAATATTTATTGTTGATATTATGAGCAAACACAAATTTATAAAATAAATAGAATTTGAGAAGGCATATTCACAGCCATTAGTATATTAAGTCGATATCGATACAGAAATAATTACATTAGCAACATTTCTAACTAATAACAAAATGAGGTGGTATTGCCGCGGGGTAACGACACCCTCACCGACTTCGTGACCCTCGTTCGTTGCTTTTGACGCTATATGTTAGTTATTTCAAAGAATATCAGATGAAATCAGCTTCACGCTGTATCCCGCACCTGGCAGGGTAGGCAGAGGGAACCTAGTGTTAAGACACTCCGTTCCCCACTTCTGAGTAAGTCTAATGCTTAAAAAATTAAATTTATATACTTTGTATTTTATTCTTCTTCGCAATGTATGCAGAAAAGTAGTCCAAATACATTGTCATGAATGGCGTTTCTAGCATTATGCAGACGAAGCAAATAGAACTTAGGCCCGTATTTATAAGCCGCTCTCAATTATGAGGTCGATCTTGAGATGCCGTTTTCATTCATATCACATTGTAATCTGTGAGACGGCACAATATACTGGCGTTAGTTGTAAGTTTTTATTCGATTTACAATTTTTGGCCAAGTATTAATATTGTAAAAAGGTTAATATGTAAATTATTAGGGTTATGACTCCGTTTATCTGTATATCTGTTCCTCAGGCTGTATATCGCGAACCGTGATGGTTTGAAAATTGAATTTCTTTTTAGATGATGTTTTCCAATTGTCGCTATAACAGCAAAATAATACTTAACAACTGAATAATATAAATATTTCTCCTTTGCAACATTTTTTTGCTTTTTAATAGAAAATGGTAACCTAACTATTCGTGCGCGAGTCCGACTCACACTTAACTGGTTTTATTATATATTCATACGCTTATTTGCACGATAAAGAAACGTGGAAATACGTGCCCTTTTTTGAGAGATTGAGTGACATAAGAATAAGATAGATTAACGTCGTACGTACGTGATGGCTGTTAAAAAATTAAAAACTAAAACATTTCATAAAAGTAAACATATTCAAATTGGCAATTATATAAAATAAAAAATAAATAAAAAATCTAGTGTTTCATAACTACCGATACGGTAATAAATAATATCACCGTACGTTTGTTTTTAGTATTTATTGAAGCTATCGATAGCGTGTGGTCGATGTTTTGCGACCCAGTTCTTATGTCGTATGTTTATTTGTGTTTATTTATGTGATAGTCACGCTGTGCTTGTTTTAATTATGTTTAATTAATATTTTGTTGTATTTTTAGATATTATAGTTTTAGTGTCACGCTGTGTCCCGCTTGTTGCGGAGTACGCATAGGGAACCTGGGATCCTAGTGTTAAGACACACCCATTCCCATTAAATTTCGTCTGTTTTTAAGTTTTCGTTGAATTTTGAAGGCATTGCATGTTGAGTGGCGGAAATCGCTTTGCCTTGTTACTTGAGTGAGGAAATGAAAATGTCAATTTTTTCACTTCCCTGGAGTGGGAATCAAACCCATAACCTGTCGCGCTTACAGTCGCACGCTTGTGCGCTTGCGCCACTACTGGCCTCAATACAATATAAATAAAATTGAATATTTCTTGAATTTAATCGACGTTTAATATAAATTCTTAAACATGTATGAATGTACGCGCAAAACTTAGTAAATTTTAAATAGCCGATCACCCGATAAGAAAATCTTTTGTATTCAACTATGAGTCGTCGCTTAACTCGAATGCTAAACAGCGTGGGCAGTGCAACGAACTCACATCAAAAAACTATTATTAATATAGAATGTATAATTTCACTTTTCCTTTTCGCCCTATATATGTGGAATGCGGATTGGTTAATAGTCAGCTTCACTCTGTATTCTGCATATGGCAGAGGGAACCTAATGTTAAGACACTCCGTTTCTCCACTTTTCGCCGAATCGGGTGGAGGAACTCAACGCCGGGCTTTTGCCTTGGTGCTAGAGAACCAACAACCGTCGCGTTACAGTCACCCTTGTTGCCCTGCGCCACGATGGCCTCGGATTGATATTATAACCATATAATATTTTTATTCCAATTGTATTGGACCAGTATTTCGTTGCTGTGTTTGAGATACAAAGGTTCAATTTCGTTTTTCGAGTTACGGAGGGAAAATGTGTACCAAAATGGCTTGGAGGGACTGACTGGTTATTTCGACTGGACAGGATTGAGATTTCGGATAATGGAGTTTTAGATATTTGGAGTTTTTCAAATTATCGATGTTCTACTGTAGGAAAAGACCATTGTCTATGTCGATCTATTATGTCACAGTCGCACAGCATCTACAGTAAATGTGATGGTTGTAGATTAAATCCCAAACGATAAAATGCGACGTTAAGCTCCGCCATACAATACCTCGAAAAGCTTTGTGGAAAGCTGGAGAAGGAGTGTCTTATCACTAGATCACTTTATGCCTACACGAGAAATAGCTGTTATGCTAGTGAACCTAGTCTTTTTTTTAAATTATGCAATGTCCAATTTATAGGACATTGTGAGAATCCAAGAAGAATGATTTTCAATCTTGGTTTTAAGTGATATTTAATGTATTCTAATATAGTAGTTATTTGTTTTGGTAATATCCAGCGAGGACCTTAGTGTTACTATACTCGAGAAGGGGTCCTATGTGGAACAACATATTTAAATAATTTCATAGCTGATGTTAGTATGATCGAGGCCAGTCATGGTACAGGAGCACAAGCGTGTGACTGTAAACACGATAGGTTGTGGGTGCAATTCCCACTCGAGGAAATGAAATATTTAATATTTTCAAACTTTTACACATGTACTTCGACGTGGAAAGACAAAGAAAGGACATAGGATACTTTTTATTAACAAATATTATATTAAAAAAAATATTTGTAAAAACAAAAACCCCGACTGCATAAAACTAAAAAGAAAATAAACAAGCCCAATAGTTTATTAGGATTAACAGTCGGGACCTCTTTCAATTATACGGGGTGCCTGGTAAATATTTTATTGATTAAAGAATCACTAATCACTTATAGGTCCCGACTGTTAATCCTAATAAACTATTGGGCTTGTTTATTTTCTTTTTAGTTTTATGCAGTCGGGGTTCTGGTTTTTACAAATATTTTTTTATTTTTCACTTTTTGTTAGAATTTATTATGGTAATGATAATCATGATATACCTTTTTGAAATCCTCGTATTGAGTTCTTGAATTTGATATCTATATTCTGGTATTCGAAGCGAATTTTTTTTTTTCACTAAGTCCAATGGCGTCCCACTGCCGCCGTGATTCTTTTTTTTTAACGTCACCTATCTAAGAACACTTGGGCCGCTAATACGAATCTAACGATACCTTAATTAAGTATATCCGTTCAGCGGTTCTGGAGATATGAGGTAATAAAGAATATTACATACATACAAGATACGCGCGAAAAACATAACCCTTCCTTAGCAGTCGGGAAAAAAAAGTATATTATATAATAAAAAATAAGTTTAAGCGAGCGAAGCAACGCTTAAGTCTCTACTATAAATATATATTAATGTAAGTCGTTGCCGAAAACGTGTCTCAAGAACATAGTAGTGGTCCTATATGAATATCGCAACTAATACTATGAATACTAATGTTTTAATTATTGTTTGTTCCAGGTACGTACGAGGGCTTGGTGCTTCAGTTATTTGGTTCTATTGGATTCTAGCGTAATGTACCTACGTTATTATGTTATTTATTTAGTTTTCATATATAATAGTATAGTATGTAACTACTATAAAATGGGTACATTTTGATTGTTTTGAAATTTCTTTAAGTATATTTTTTTTCATTTAAACTGTGTTTTAAATATATTTATATATATAATTTTATTGGTAATATGACTAAATAGTCTTATATAATATATTTCTGGATGACTTGACGTTTTAATGTTATAATTTTTTTGGTACATGATGTTTCTGGTACTGAAATTGAAACGGAAATCACTTATTACTATACTGTATTAAATTAGGACCAAATAAATCTAAGCTATTGTCATTTATTATTGCACTTTAAAGGGTGTACGGCTATAAATGTCACTGGCTGTGAATTTGATCCTTACTCAAGGTAATTAAATGTTTATTTAAATTTATACTTTTCTTTCTTCATTCTGGTGTGGTGGGATGCAAAACGCGGCGTTGAGTTCCGCCACTTACATACGCAATGCTTCCAAAGTCGGCGGAAAGTGAAGAACGGAGTGTCTTAACACTAGGTTCCCTGTACCTACCCTTCTGTGTGCGGGATACAGCGTAAAGCTGAAAAGCATTTTTTTATCGTCATTTATTAATATAACTGAGTAACTTTAATTATACCGATTCCATTTCAACATTTAATATTCCGCATAAAGTCGCGAGTGCTCTTTGAACTGGTAGAAGTTGACCAAACAGTAATTAATTCCACTGAAGTGTAGGTGCTTGAAAGTTTCATTTTCGAATTTAAAAATAATACATTTTCTTCTAATAAATTTTAAACTGCAGCTGAAACATTTCGTGTTGGTTTTAAATAATGAGAGAATTTATTGGCACTTCTTTTTTTTTTTTTGTCAGCTTTACACTGTATCCTGCATGCAGCAGGGTACGCAGAGGGCGCCAAGAGACACTCCGCTCTCCACTTTCCTTTCCGAATTCCAAATTCTGAAGGCATTGCGTGTTAATATTCGCTGAATTCAATGCCGCGCTTTGCCGTGACACCAGAGCGAAAGAAAAAAATGCAAATATTACACATCTTATTTCCTGAAGTGGGAATCAAACCCGCAACATATAATTGTATTACTATGAATATGTGCCACTATATTTATTTATTTGTCAGAGTGACAGGGCTTCCTACCGAATTAAATATGTATCGGAAGTCGAAATAACTTAACCCAGTAAGGGTTTTTCCTGACAACGGCCTGAACTGCTCACACCCCGGAGCCATTTAAAAGGGATTGGCCTAATCCAATTTGGGCAAACGTCACTTCTTTGCCCTTCAAAGCCTTGAATCGTAACTTTTCCATTTAAATTAGAACCCACACTTTCGAAACGTTCGAGTTATTTAAGGAATTATTAAATGGAGATTTTATTTTCTATTTATGGATGTCGTTTCCAGAAGTTATACATATTTTTATTGTTTTTAAAATAGCGTTTTAGCGTTTTGTTTAGCTCAATTATGTAATATTCTGGAATATATTTCCAGGACGCGTTGTAAGCATTGTCATTATCGAATTTTATAACGTTTTAAAGGTTTATAAATAATATAGTAAAGTTTATTATTTATATTTATATATTTATTTATTAGCTTCACTCTGTACCGCGCATATAAAATAAAAAATAAAATATTAAATATATTTATTTATATTTATTTATTTCGCACAGCTTAGTATATGACACGGGCAACTAATTTCACTTTCACGTCCATTCGGTCAGTGTGTCCATCCGTTTATCCGTCTACTATATACAGGGTAATAACCCATAAATGATCCTATTTCAAGACTGCTAAAGCTCAAATTCAGCATGACCAGTTTTGAGGGCGCCCTCGCTTCAGCCACAGTGAGCTGAAAGGCTGTGGCTGGCTGATTTGTGTAATCGAGTAAGGAGATACGCTCGAGTAGAGTAACGAGTTGGTTGGGTTTTTTTGTTACCATTTTTCTACAATTTTTTTTTACTTTAGTGAAAATTCCAATATTGTTTCCGTAGACTATATAATACGTAAAATACGGCTTTTTTGGATTATCTCTTAGTGCTCCCCTATATTCCCCAGATGTGTTTTGTCAGTCAGTCACTTTATAACAATAGATTTATCTATTTATATACATGAATGTATATATTTTTAAAATTTAATCAGTTTTACACTGGATCCCACACACAGCAGGGTAGGCAAAGAGAATTCAGTATTAAGACACTCCGTTCGCTACTTTCCGCCGAATTCTGGAGGCATTGCGTATTGAGTGGCGGAACTTGCTATAATTATGTTGAATTTCTATATAATTAAATCGAAACAGAATTGAAGAAAGAAGAATTTCGACCTAGCTTGATACGTTAACTTGACGACCTAGTTTGTGGTCAGAGCGCATGGACGGTTTCTAAGAGGTGCGGGCTCATTCCCGCTCAAATAGTTTTTTAGAAAACGTATGAACGTTCAAAATTTTATACGTTTTCTTAAAAACTAGTTTTCTTTCCTAAAAGTGGAATAACGCATAAAAATGCTTTAAAAGTCAATTTTATTATTATTAAATGTATGTAGGTACCCAATAATTGGCTTAAATACACACTGCTGCCAAGTAAGGATATAAAATAGAGATGCTATAATTGTTTAGTAAATATAGTTTTTTTTTCTATCTAATTGCGATTCTTGAACTTTAACTTCGCTTCACTTCGTTATTAATAATTATTTTCACGTTCACAATCACGTTTTTATTTTATCTCAGGAACATCTCAAAAAATAAGAAAATTTATATCTCAACGAGATAAATTTTCTATTATAGTAACATTTAACAGTATTGACCTACTTATCCTCAAGACTGTTTCACGTGACCCGAGCCGATGGCCACAACACAATGGTTCCTTCCCCTCGTGGTCACTTTAGTCCCCTCCGTAGTGCGTTTGCGGAATCAATAAAGCTTTTAACGTTAATGGCCGGACGGGACGCTCAGCTGCCGTTTCGGTGGCTGAGACCCACCTTGGTGGACTCCTTTGAGAGATATTTGAAATATACTATAGTATTGTTGCATAGTTTTTAGGATTTTTAAATGATATAAATCTTTTATAAGCGTCAAAATATACGAACTTGTGCCGTATATAGTTTATTTTGTCTTAGTACATTTTTTTACAATTTATTTTTAAATAAAACAAAAGTTATGCATTAAATCGTAAGGCCATCGTCGTGGCGCAGGGATACAATAGTCTCAATATGAACGCGACGGTTGTGGGTTCGATTACCACTTTAAAATTTAATATTTAACATTTTCACTCCCTCGCACAGGTAACGATGACTATGTCTAAAAACACAACGTCTACAGAATTCAGCGGAAAGTGGGGAACGAAATATCTTAACACTCAGGTTCTCAGATCGCTTCTGTCTACCCTCTCTATGTACGGGATACAACGGGAACATAAAAAAAACAGTTTAACGCTGTATCCCGCACTCAGCAAGGTAGGCAGAGGGTACCTAAACTAAAAAAAAAAACAACGTTTTCAATATGAACATGCAGATAAACGCTATTATATTTATGTAGGTACTCGTGAAATTTGATAACAGTAATCTTAGACAATGTCAGTCTTAATGTTACTTGCATAACTAGTTTTATTTTTTTTATCAGCTTTACACTGTATCCCGCCTTTACACTGTATCCCGCACACAGCACCCTGCTGTGTGCGGGATACAGTGTAAAGGCAGAGGGAACCTAGTGTTAAGACACTCCGTTCCGCACTTTCTGTCGAATTTTGGAGGCATTGCGTGTTGAGTGACTAATTTTAATCACATTCTTTATTTTTATAACACATTGTACGTAAAATTTATGAAGCTTATATGTCTTAAGAATATATTTTTGAGTACATCTTCTTATCTTTATAGTGTTAATAATTCCACAAACGTAAACATCAACTACTCGTTCAATAAAGATATAAGAATACTTTTATTGGACTAGATTGCTTCTGTTCTACATATTATGTTAGCAGTCTTTTTGTTTTGGCGTCTCGATGTATACCGCACACAGCAGAGTAGGCTGAGGGAACCTTGTGCTAGGATACTACGTTCCCTATTTTCGTTGAATTCTGGAGGCGTTGTGCGCCAGAGAGAAGAAATGAAAATATAAAATATTTAATGTCCTCGAGTGGGAATCGAATCCACATCCTGTCGCGTTTACAGCCCCACATTGTGCCCCTGGGCTACTTGCCTGTCCTATACTCGTATGTATGTATGTATGTTAATTCTGTAGACTTATATTGTACAGAGAAAAAGTAATCCTTGACAAACAAATGCTTAAAGCCGACTTGTCTTGGGGCCTTACAGATTAGAAGCCGCTCAAGTGGTTAGTCATTGTTTAATTTAAATGAAAATCCTCCACTGTACGCCAATATGAATAAAGTTTTACTGTAAAAGTATTTTTTGTATGTGAGGCCTTCGTAGCGCAATGGTATAAGCGTGTGTAACGCGACGGTTGTCGGTTCGATTTCTATTCGGGAATAAAAATCATGTCAAATGCGAATTGGATTCGCCCACTGAGGATTCCATACCAATTCCAGGATTGTAGGTCAACAGGAAGTAGGATTTACAGTTTATCTATTGTGGAAAAATCCGTATGATTTCAATTTTGCGGATGTGTATTTTTTTTAAACTGCTAGTTACCACTAAAGTACCTAATGGGATTTAATTACGCTGCGAATTTCATACAGAATGCAGCAAAAACGATTCATAAATGCCCATATCTTTTGATTGCGTTGACTTAAATTCAATTTTTCTATGCTTTAGAGCATCAAATATCAAATATTTAGGTCAACGGTTCCCTAAGGGGCGAAGGGTAATTTAAGTTTGATTCCTCCACTCGATCTCGAGATAAATGTGATCCTATACTATAAGGGTTCCGTTTTATTCCTTTTTAGGGACGGAACCCTAAAAATTGCATATACAACTATGTTTTTCTTGGGAACCCTACACACTTTTAAGTCAATGTATAAAACTGTCTAGACACACGTACCTACCTACCTACCTATACGTATCGGGTATTCAAACTCGCCTCCCCCCCAAATAAAGATTGACAGGAGTTATTTATTAGCGTCCGTGCCGTCAGTAGGTAATTCTATTCTCTTGTAGACATCGCTTAAGCTACCTGTCGGCCCGGCTGGCCTGAATCATTGAAAAACTTTTTTCAATTTGAAATCTTATTAAATTCTTTTTTAAGTCAATTTCTGTGCTAAAATAAGATTTTTATGTATATATAAAATTTGTATATTTTTGGGCTTTGCGCTAGTCATCAAATGGCCGGAAAATTGAGAACTAACGATATATATATTAAGAGTGTTCAAATTGTATTATTTTATTTTATTTGAGCCATTCGTGGCGCAGTGGCACAAATGTGTGACTGAAAACGCGTCTGGTTATGGGTGCGATCCCCACTCGAGGAAATTAAATATTTCATTTTCCCATATCTTTGTTCTGGTGTCGAGGCAAAGTACTTTGTTGAGTTAATCAGCTTCACGATATATCCCACATACAGCAGGGCAGGCAGAGGTAACCTAGTGTTAATACATTCCCTTTCCCACTTTACACTGAATTCTGCAGGCATTGCGTGTTGTGTGGCGGAATTCAACGCCGCACTTTGCCCCGACACCAGAACGAAGAAATGAAAAAGCCTCGTTGAGTTCCGCTACTAAATTCGAATTGAATTCAGAATTCGCCAAAAAATGGTGAACGGAGTGTCTTAACAATAGTTCCCTCTGTCTATACCCTGCGTGTGGAAAATACAGCGTGACGCTGATATATTTTATTTATTATATTTAAATTTTTCAATGAAACATACATAAATGTATGTAATGCGAATTCGACGATTGATATGAAACACTCCGTACTGGCAGCATGATGGACGACCGTACCGCCGCCGACTATTAATCAAACAGCTTAACTTTGTTGACGTGGATCGCGCCTGATGCTTTTCTATTTGTGATGGCAAATATTATTCTGCCAAAACTATATTTTGTACTACAGGCACTGTAGATATAGTACAGTGTTATAAAATACAGGGTATGTGACAATACGATACGTAATGACATACGTACTAGTAAGTTCAGTCTTCAAAAAATGTAAAATGAAGCCCCGTGTTGCCGCAGCGGTAGCATGACTGTTGTCGAATGTGGATTTGATTTTCGCTTGAGTTAATGAATTATTTTACTTTCCTCATTTATATTGTAACAAATAAAAAATGAGCGAAAATTTCGCGAAAATGAAAAAGGAGTGTCTCAACACTAATTTCACTATCCTTTCCATGCTAGGCGCAGGTTATATGAACATATCATGTTATATGAAAGTATAAGAAAAATGAAATTACGACGTTGTTAAGTTTAAGTCAAGTTTTCTTTTGTGTTATTTAGTATGTCTTCACTATTTCTAAAATACAATTGAATAAATATTTACTTTGGTAACATTTAACATTTAGCTATATTTCTTTTGTCCTTATAACAAAAAAAATAACGAATATTAATTATAGCCTTTTTAAAAATACAATCTCTTATCTCGAGAAATCTCACTTTTTTTGTTATTAGCCCAAAAGTCAAAGGTTGGGTCCTTGTCGGAGGTCGTGCGAGGGCAACGGGCGTTCGCGTTAAACGACTCTATTTAGATTTGGTTTGTATTAATTAAATCTTATTTGGTAGAATCGGCAAAGGAATGTGGCTTTTACCTGCGTTGCTTGAATTTCTATAATTAGATTCGTATTATTATTTATTGCGCGATTTGTGTACTTAAATAGTCCAGTCATGGCGCAGGGGTAGAGGTGTGTAATTGTAAACACGATTAGTTGTGAGTTCGATTCCTACTGGTGTAAATTATAATAATAATAATCAGCTTCACGCTGTATCCCGCACACTGCAGGGTAGGCAGAGGGAACCTAGTGTTAAGACACTCTGTGAGACACACTTTCTGCCGAATTCTGGAGGCGTTGCGTGTTGAGTGGCAGAACTCAACGCCACGCTTGTCCTCGACACCAGAACGAAGAAATGGAAATATAAATTTAAGTAAATATTTCATCTCCTCAAGTGGGGATCGAACCCCAAAACCAGTCGGTTTTGCAGTCACACTTTTTGCCTCTACGCCACGACTGGCCTCATGTACATTAAATATTTAATATTTTCGTTTCTAAAGAAATTATTTTTTAACAATTTATTGTAAAAGGTATAAAGACGTACATACTGTTGTAACAATTGTAGAGGAACCCATTCTAGCGAAGTTGCATGACTGATTGTATGTGATAGTTCGAATTCTATTCGAAGTAATATTTATATGTATATTTTCGGATAAATATTTGAACACATTTTTTAAATGGATTCCGCACATCGAGAACAAAGTAAAAATGGAAAATTGAGTGACTTGACACTACACTCTCTATGTCTCGATCAAATTAACATAGAAAAGAACTAACAAAAGAACTTGTCTCACATGAATAATAACTTAATACATTAATAACAGTTGCGGCGGTCGTTTACCTTTCGTCACAGTTTTGGTTCATTGTTATTATTGTTCATCGTTTGATCTTTGAACTTCAATGAACTAAACGTCCAGCTCGAATTAGCGCTTTTCCAAATTAAAGGTAAAAATAACCTTTTCTTTACCAGCTTCACGCCGTATCCCGCACACAGCAGGATAGGCAGAGAGAACCTAGTATTAAGACATTCCGAACCCCACTTTCTGCCGAATCTTCGAGGCATTGCGTGTTGAGTGGCGGAACACAGTGCTGTGCTTTGTTTTGTTACCACAGAGAAAAAAATTCAAAATATTATAATATAATCATTTATACCCCAGGGTAGGAATTGAACCCTACTGTATGCTGTAATTACAGTCACGCGCTTGTGCAATGGCACAATCTCTCTGTCCAATAAATACTATATAATTACGAACATTTATTTACTAAGGTGAAAGCTCAAATCTAATTATTAGGAGTCACGACGCTTAATAACAATAGTTTTGTTAGAAATATTGGAACTAGTATTAAATATTTTCGTTATTTTGGTCAAGTACGCTCTAGTAGTTTATATGGTTTATATTTATATATTTTGGTACAGGTAGGCGTTTTGATACAGTTTCAAATTCAATTTATTTTTTACTTTTTACAAGCAATTTAAGTTCAAACAACTCATTATCCTACATGGTAATATCTTTCATGTACCCATCGTGGCGCAGAGGCTCAAAAGAGTGACGCGACGGTTGTAGGTTCGATCCCCGCTCGAGGGAAACAATTATTATTATGCTCTGGCACCAAGGCAAGCGCCTGGCGTTGAGTTCCACCACTCAACACGCAATGCCTCGTAAAATTCGGCAGAAAGTGGGGAATGAAGTATCTTAACACTAGATTCCCTCTGTCTAACCTTGTGTGCGGGATACAGCGTGTAGTTGATTTATTTATGTTTATTTATAAAATAGGAAATGTGTGCGTATTTATCTTGACCGTAGTTTATTTTTTGTTGTTTTATTGTTTGAGAATATACTTTTATACCTTGACATAAGTAAATTAATATTTTATCAGATTGGGAACAAGAGAAGTGCGTTCTGAGAAGAGACCGAGACGTTCCTCGGAAATCATCGAGGAAATTAAATATTAATTTCTTCGAATAGGAATCAAATTCACAATCTGCCGCGATACATTCACATGAACGAACCCCTGCGCCACGACAGTGCTCTGCTCTTGTTATATAAACGATATCTGGCATAAATAGCTAAATAACAAGATAATCAATATGTTAACGAGAATCCCCGTTTGTGTTTCAAAATTGTTATTAAACACCGCCGGAGCGTTATGCACTAATACATACATACATACATACATACATACATACATGTATGGACCCTGGCCTTATATTATGTTGATGGCGAATCAGAAACTCTATAATGGTATTTTACACCTAAATGACTGAACACCCCAGTGACTTTGGTTGTGTGGACCACATGGTGAAATCGTGACAACGTTGTTGCGACCGTCGGGACGCAGTGGCGACAATGTTACGCCGGGAACGATTTTTTTTTTCGCTTTGTCATCGTGATTTGTGTTGGCGGCGTTGAGTTCCGCAACTTATGTATGGTATTACGGGAGAAATTGTTATACAATTTGGGAAAAAATCGTGATAATTTTATATGTTTGGTTTAATTACGCTGGACGGACAAAAAAAAACAGAACATTTGCTCTGTCTCCAAAAAAGGAATATAATACCGATAATGTCGCGAGAATATAGTATTTTCAATGCAAAGTAAGAGCAAAGCAAAACTTTACATATATCAAAATTACATTATGTTAATGAAACGTAATTTGCATTTTAAATGTTTGTTAACAAAGGAGGTCAGTCGTGGCGCAGAAACGCAAGTGTGTGACTGTAAACGCGACCTGTTGTGTGTTCGATACCCAGGAACTCTCGATCTCCAGGAATTTCGTCGCTCTGGTGTCGAGGCAAAGCGCGTCGTTGAATTCCGCCACTCAACATGTAATTCATCCAGAATTCGGTGGAAACTGGGATCGGAGTGCTTTAACACTACGCTCCCTCTGCCTATCCAGTTACATGCGGGATACAGCGTGAAGCCGTAAAAAAAAACCAAACATATAGTCTCTTCGCCAATGAGGTCATTGCGTGCAATGAAGCTATTCCACAAGCACATATCAAAACATAAAACGATATAACGACGGTGATCACCAACGGATAGGTGATAAGGATAAGATACGGTAATATTTATTAATAAATATTTAGTTATTTAAATTTGTAACCTCTTAGTGTTTGTTAGCTTTGAATTATAATCGATCGATTTCTGATGATGAAATCTGGACTGTCAATAAAACATACATAAATAAATATTGAATTTCATTTTTGTTTTATAATGCCTTCTATATTTTTTTATTTTTTTGTTATACTCTATGGTAGTTACGTATAGTAAACATTTCTAAGGAAAATCCAGTCTCCAAATAATCTCTACTTATAATAAAATCGTAGCGTCTGTATATGGAAGATGTTTAAGAAAAAATGTTATTGGTGGTATTTAATAAGAACCACATGATGATTGTCTGCCTGCTGTGTGCGGGATACAACGTGAAGCAGGTTTTTTTAAATTTACTTATTTTCTTCATATATATTACCAAATATATTTACCAATCGACCAGCTTGATACTAATCGACTTTAACATAGATATTAATACTATATAACGAATATACGGATATATATATATATATATATAATAACGTAAATACCACAAAGGATATATCCCCACAGCCCCCACAAGTACCTACAAGGCGTTTAACCGTACACCATAGTGTGGTCCTAAAATAGCTCAATTGGAGCCGCGACCGGCACTCGTGAATCATGTGTGAGGTATTCCGTGAGTAAACTGTCATACATCTACATACATACATACCTTCATATGTTTAATGTATATTCATACATACTGGTATGACTTCTTTTTTATTTTATGTGTCTAAATTATTATTTTAATTGCTATTAAAAGTATGTTAAGTGCGGCCGGTAGTGGTGCAGGGGCACTACCAATGTGCCTTTAAAGGCCATAAGGTGTGGGTTCGACTCCCATTCGAGGAAATTAAATATTTAATGTTTTCATTGGCTCGGTCTGGTGCAAAGCGTAGCGTGGAGTTCAGCCACTCGCTCACGCCGAATTCAGCGGCAAGTGGGAAACGGAATTGTCTTAATGGAAAAATAGTGTCTTACGAGGTTCCCTCCACCTACTCTCAATCAAGACATATAAAAATATATTTGCAATAACAATAATTAATAGATTTATAAAAATCAAATCAGCTTCACGCTGTATCCCGCATACAGAGGGGTAGACAGAGGGAACCTAGTGTTAAGACACTCAGTTCCCCACTTACCACCGAATTTTGTAGGCATTGCGTGTTGACTGCCGGAAATCTACGCCGCGCTTTGCCTCGACACCAGAGCGAAGAAATAGAAATATAAATATAAATATTTCATATCCTCTAATGAGGATTGAACCCACAACCAGTCGCGTTTACAGTCGCAGTTTGTGCCCCTGCGCCACGACTGACCTAGATAATAGATTTATAAATATTAAATTACGTATTCATTATGGATATGAGACATTATTCCCCTTCCGTACATTAAGTACGTTGTGAACCTGTCATGGGAGTGTATGATTCATGTCCGCGTAGTCCACCAGTTCAGTAGTTCGTTGACATTTGGTTCGATTTATAGGCCGTGGTATTATTTTTGGTTTATTATAGTTATTTATTGCTTTGACTTAGTTTCTATACGATGTTTTTAATTCACTTGGTCTCTATTAGAAATTTGTGATAAAGTATTAAGATGTAAATTAATATATGTATGTATATTTTTTGTAATTTTAGATGGTAAAAATTGTAGGTGGTACTATCTATTTGTGTTTTATTCTAGTATTGTGATAAAAGCTAATTTAATGTTAGAAGTCAAGAAGTCTAGAGAATGAAAGTAATTCATCCTTCAAAATGAAAAAGAAATGAATGGCAAAAAAGATTTATGATAAAAAGTGAGTGGTAAGAGAGTTAGGCGGAGACCTCGGTTGACCTTCGAAAACGCACATAGTATCAAAGATACTGGAGGAAGGTCACGTAAAAAATATGAGGACCTCCCGGAGGGCATGTATGAAGAGGTTGATGACAGTGGACGAGGCGAAAGAGGTATGTAGACACCGTAGCGTATAGCGCTCCGTTCTCTTTGACTACCACGCTAGGCATAAAGCGTGAGTAGTTAAGTATCTACCTGCCTGAGTGATTTAATTTTACATAAAAATTAAAATCCCGCTTGGCTCTGACAGTCCTGCTGACTAAATTTGGATAAACTTATAAGGAACATTTTATTAATAGATAAATATTTATTTTGTTGCAACTTATAAAGGTATTCGACCGAGGATAGAACCTGCAAATATTGCAGAGAAGGTACAGGGAACTTTGGAACCCGATGTTAAGACACTTCCGTTCCCCACTTTCAGACGAATGCTCGAGGCATCGCGTGTTACTTGTTTCGTAACCTGAGCGAGGAAATGAAAATATAAAATATTACCGCGAGTGTGAATCGAATTCACAACCGTCGCGTTTACGCCTGTGCCCCTACACCACGACGACCACAATCAGATTCACGCTGTATCCCGCATACAGCAAGGTAGGCAGAGGGAACATAGTGTTAAGACACTCCGTCAGACTTCCCCACTTTCTGCCGAATTCTGAAGCCATTGCGTGTTGAGTGGCAGAACTCAACGCCTTTGACGCGCTTTACCTCGACACCAGAGCGAAGAAATAAAAATATAAATTTAAGTAAATATTTCATCTCCTCGAGTGGGGATCGAACCCACAATCGGTTTTGCAGTCACACTTCGTGCCGCTGCGCCACGACTGGCCTCAACCACAATGTTCCCTAGAAATCTTATCAACCAAATATAAAGATAGACCAAGCGAAAATAAAAGTATTCGAACTGTAGGCGGGCCATTGTTCTGAACTGTAACCGTACAACGGAACATAAAGGAGAATAAATATTATTTTTTTTTACGTTCAACCATTGTCTTCGTTAGTATCGCGTTTTAATCAAGGCGTGCAAATATTTTCAGAGAGAAAACCTGCATTTATATATGTATTGTGTGTATGTACATTGAAATATGTACCCGCTTATTGTAGTTTGTGGTACATTTAAGCTTTTCCGCATATATAGCAGGGAGTATAGTGTCAAGACACTCTGTTTTCCACTTTTGATCCGAATTCAAATTAACATTGCGCGTTGAGTTTGAGAACTCACCGCTGCGTCTGCTTGAATTTATTACGCTTATCACGTACTGTAATAGGATGTTAGGGTAATGTCTTAAGAGGAAGAGGAAGTCATATATAGGCTGTGGAACATTAAGATCGCATATTCCATTTTCCTGGTTTGATGTTTAATCGACCAGGAAAATGGCGATACATGAATTATAAACGCTTCCCGCTTTATCCCGCTTAAAGCAGAGTAGGCAGAGGCAACCTTTGGAGTGTAATGTTAAGACACTCCGTTCCCATTTAGACAATTCCACTTTCAATTTCCGCCCAATTCTGGAGGTATTGTAAATCAAGTGGGGAACTCAACGCCCCGCTTTGCTTCGTTACCAGAGCGAGGAAATGAAAGTATGTAATATTTTATTTTCTCGAATGGGAATAGAACCCACAACCTGTCGTGTTTACAGTCACTCTTTCTGCGCCACGACTTGCCTCAATATACTCAGTAATGCATATTAAGGTAGTAAATTATCCGTTATCTATATTAGACTTTTTAATCGCGGTAAGCAAATTCGCAGTGAATCATGAAAAATAAATAATTTAGCTTCACGCTCTATCCCGCACACATCAGGGCGGGCAGAGGGAACCAAGTGTTAAGACACTACCCTACTTTCTGCCGAATTCTGGAGGCATTGCGTGTTGAGTGGCACAACTCAACAACCAGTCGGTTCTACAGTCACACTTTGTGCCCCTGCGCCACGACTGGCCTCAAATTGAAGCCGCTGTGAATCATAATAAACAATAATTGTTATTTTGAATGTTTTTATTTGTACATACAATGATTACATTACACGCTACATTACACGATTACACGCGGGATACAGCGTGACGATGGAAAAAAATAATTTGCAAGATTATTTGTCTCGTGGGATACTAAAAAGGAACCTTCCAAAATGCATAGAAATGTCGTGATTATTTAAATAAAACGCCTTGACTGGTTTAAGGAATGCATATAACTATCACTTTTGTGTCCTTCAAGCGGCCTTGCGAATATTTAAATTTTCATTGGAAAATACATACATATGCTTCGTGCTTAAATAATGCAACTTAACATTTAGTTGAATTCTATTGCATGCAATTATTTTTTTAAATTTTTTTTAATTGCACTCTAGAAAAATACTTTATTTTTACATATCATTCCTCTCAGTAAGAATTGAACCAACAACCTTTATTGTCTTTACATTTATAAACAGATTGATAATATACTCGTAAATCGAAGTCTTTAATATATTAATGTTCTTCATATGTGGTAGGTATATTGTAGAACCTAGCGACTCGCTCGCGCCTTCGCCGGTTTGAACTAAGTACAAATTTATTTAGTTTTGCATCTCAATTACTTTCGTCAATATTATCACTTTAAAGACAATATCCATTGAAAACTAAAATTTCATTCAATTCAATAAAACAGTTTTTTGGTAGTAATTTTATAAACAAAATAAGATTAATTAAATCGATTTAAATAAGACATTATATTTAATGTTCTTTAAGGGAAGTTTACCAAAATACAATAGCGAAAACTGCATTGACATCGGTTAAGACTTTTTTTTTGGTTACAAACGCACAGACCAGACAAACAGACAAAAATAAAAAAATTGCAAAACACGTTTTAGGTTCTATTACATTGAGAAGTGCCCGCAATTAAAAATAAAGATAGATAGATTCATTCCATCTATCTTTCTTTATGTTTTCTTGTATATCTTCAACATACAGACAACGGTAAGTTACAAATGTATTATATGTATATATATTAACTAGAATACCAAATTGTGTTTCACGCTCCGATAGAGAAAGCGGGGTCACCCCCATGTCACCTTTGATTTATTGTGTTACTTTGATTTATTTCTGTTTCTAAATTGATTGAGCTTCACTGTATATAAAGACATTCATAGATTAAATTATTTTTTATATTGTATTCCAATGGCTAAACTTGTGTTTTTTTTTAAATAATTTCTTTGAATGTACTTTTCATTTAAACTTCTTATATATATATATTAATATTTAAGAAAAGTATATTTTTCTAAAAATATTTGTAATTATTTGTCATTTTAAATTAAATTAATTTAACATTCTATTTTGATATTCTATTCTTATGATTTATTTAAACAAACGCATGTTTTGCTTAATAAAAATATATAAAGAAAACGAAAACATTCATGGAACTCACCACAAGAGCAAAGAAATAAAAATATTAAAATTTTCATATACTCCAGTGAGAATTGAACCCACAACCTGTCACTCTTAAATTCACACGTTTGCCCCCCTGCGCCACAACTAGCCTCAACTTTTCCATACATTACTTAAATAATAAGTAAACAGATAGACATTATGTCACTTGAGTATACTCTACCATCCTTTGAATATGAAACCCTATATAAGATGTTTTATTCTAAAAATTACTGTTTTTTATAGTTTCCTGCGTCTGATTACTAAGTGTTTCTTTAATTTTAAATCTCAACCTAAAGTAAATAAAGATTAAATGCATTTGAAGCCATCGTTGCGCCGTAGCACCGTCTGTATACGCGACGGTTGGGGGTTCTATTTTGACTCGGGGTAATTATTATAATTTCCTCAATTTGAGGACAGGACGAACCGTCCTTTACTTCCGCCACTCAACACGTTATATCTCGTAAATTGGGGTGGTAAGTGGCGAACGGAGAGACTTGACACTAGATCCCCTCTACATTGCTGTATATAGCAGGGATGCAGCGTGAACCTGAAAAAAATAAAGTAAATGAAAATCCAAACTAAAATTGGAGGCCAGTCGTGACGCAGGGCCACAAGGCAAGGGTTATGGGTTCAATCTCCACTCGAAGAAATGCAATATTTTAATTTATACGATCTGGTGTCGAGGCAAAGCGCTGTGTTAAGTTTCGCTACTTGAACTTGAAAATGGTGAACGGAATGTCTTCAAACTAACTAGTTCCCTAAACTAGTTCCCTTTGCCCAACCCGCTGTGTACGGGATACAGCGTTAAGCTGATAAAAAAATATATTTAAAATAACTTAAAATACAGTGTTGCAATTAAGTAATAACGTCGCACGAGAAGGGGTTGACGTAGAGCTGTCGAGTAAAGTGGGATTGTAAAACATATATAACAATGTAGCACTCAGACGTATGGAGTGAAAGACCCAAGACGCTCGAGTGGTTGGTGCAAGTGGATGTTAACGATCGATGATTCGAAAACGTGATCTAAGTACTGTACGGGAGAGAGAGAGAGAGAGTGAGAAAGAAACTGGGAAGAGCCTTTGGGAGGAGCCTTTATAGATGTTATCTTTTGTTTGAGTGGATAGTGGATGTTGCGGGTGATTTTTACACTTTAAAACAAAAGGTGTTTGTGTATGTTGATCTATGGACATTTAGGTTTCTTATTTCGGAAGTGTATGTTTCTTTCCATAATTGTTCACAAATTACTCGGAAACTAAAAGTTGTATTGATATGATCTATTTTGTCTTAAATATGATAAGTTCGTATGTACTTGAGGAAGTCTAAGTTTCAACAAAATAGTTCAATTGTTTTTGAGATTGAAACAAAGACATTCGAGATTTTTGTAGGTAACATACATATCACCAGTCCATAGGCCAGTCGTGGCGCAGCGGCACGAGGTGTGACTGTAAAGCCGACTCATTGTGGGTTTGATCCCCACTCGAGGATATGAAATATTTACTTAAATTTATATTTCCATTTCTTCGCTCTGGCGTCGAGGTTAACCGCGGCGTTGAGTTCCGCCACTCAACACGCAATGCCTCCAGAATTAGGCAGAAAATGGGGAACGGAGTGTCTTAACACAAGGTTCCCTCTGTCTACCCTGCTGTGTGCGGGATACAGCGTGAAGCTATAAGAATAAGAAAAACATACATATGTATTAAAAAAGTAGAAGTATCTTTAGTAGGTCCTTTCATTCTTTATATTTAATATCGACATAAATAAACTTTATTATTTATTTGGCTGTACCTACTGTTCAGCAAGATTAATTTTAGGCACCGCGTGGCGTAACATGTCATTTGGTCTTTTACACGGAAGTGTGAATCGGTGCCAAATTTTAATTGCAATTTATGATCAATAAAATTGAACTACAGTTTTAATGTTCCTTTTGGAAGTATTTGTGTGTTATACTCTTTAATAATCAGGATAGGATTCACGCTGTATACATCACATAGCTGAGTGGACAAAGGGAACCTAGTAACCCCTTTTACGATAGTCCGTTTCTATTAAAATACTTCCGTTCTCCACTTTCCGGAGAAGACTGAAATCATTGCCAACCAGAGCAAATAAACGAAAATATTGAATATTTTATTTACTCGAATGGAAAGAGAACCCACATTAATAATACTTTAACATGAGTAAAGTAGAAATAATTTAATTAAACTTAAAATTAAATCAGCGTAACGCAGTATGCCGCAAACAGCAGGGTAAGCACAGGGAACCTAAGACACTCCGTTCCCCACTTTCCGCCGAAGGGGAGCATTGCGTGTTGAGTGGCGCCGCTCTTTGCCTCGACACGAGAGCAAAAAATAGAAATAGACATTTAAATAAATATTTCATTTCCTCGACTGGGTATCGAACTCACAACCGTCGCGTTACAGTCCCCTTTGCTCCTGGGCCACGACGGCCTCGACGTCTATATCTAGCAAATATTCCAATCTCCGCTCTCCTTTCTCTGGTATATCAGCAAATAAGACAGTAATGCAATTAGTGGCTCAGCAGCAGATTACTATGTCACTGTGACATCGCTGTATGTAATAATGTGAAACGTTGTTGAAATTTTGTCACTATGGGGGCTCATCGTTCAAGCCTTTAAGACGTCTACAAGATATTATAAGTATTATTATTTTTATAGATCTTGAGGCCAGTCGTGGCGCAGCGGCACGAAGTGTGACTGTAAAACCGACTGGTTGTTGGTTCGATCCCCACTCGAGGAGATGAAATGTTTACTTAAATTTATATTTCCATTTCTTCGCTCTGGTGCCGAGGCTAAGCGCGGCGTGAGTTCTGGCACTCAACACGCAATGCCTCCAGAATTCGGCAGAAAGTGGGGAACGGAGTGTCTTAACACTAGGTTCCCTCTGCCTACCCTGCTGTGTGCGGGGATACAGCGTGAAGCTAATTATTTTTATTTAAGTACATGTTGGACTCCTTTAGCCAAATACATAATTTTTCTTATATGAGCGGAGAACTAATTGATCTAACACCAAGGTTGTGAATGTTAGTAAATGTAAAAGAAGCGTCAAGACAATTTTTTTTTAAATATACTTATTTAAGAAAACGTACAAAAATTTTAACATATCGAGACTTTGAATTTGAACGTCTAGGTTCAGATCTGGTCGGTTTCCAGGAGGCGCGGATTCGAGTCTCGCTACCTTCAAATTTTTATACGTTTTCTAAAATAAATATTTTTCTTTGCTAAGTGTAGAATATATACTTTAAAAATGTTAAAAATAGTTTTTTTTACTTTTAAAATTAATCACTATTTAATGCACAGATGTACTATATAAGTTACAGTGTAGCTATATTTTTTATTGCAAAAAGAAATCGTTTCAAGGTTTCTCAAGGTTGCAATTTCTTGACATATTTATGTTAATTATTCATATTATAAAATTTCATATATTATGAATTATTCAAAAAATTCACATTTACAATGTATATAAATTGGGGTTGCGATGGAAGTGCAGCGAGGTCAAGTTCGTTCTTTTCTCACGCTATTCCCTTGTTAACTGTGCGGAACCAAGCGTGGACATTACAAAGTAGCTACTTTTGATATGTTCCAGGTTGTTTAGTGATTATAGACCTGGACTTGGATGGTTGGATGGTTTTTTATGCGTGACGGTTGTGAGTTCTAATTCTTTTAGGGTCAATGTATTATTTTGATTGAACCGAATGCGATGTTGAGTTCCGCTACTCAACCCACAAAATGTCTCGGTTTAGGACGCAAAATGTAGAACGAAGTATTTTGACTATAAGTGGAAAGCTAGTTTTTTTTATAGTGTTCTTAAGACTTTGTAAGTTAATGTATAATTCAAACCATAATTCTAGTGTAAATTAACAATAATTAGAATTGGTTAGTTAATTTAGTAATACATTTTAATTCTATTATGAATGAAAATTATTACTATTATTATTATTACGTAAGTATTTCGCTATTTATACAGAAATATATCAACAAACTACTAACGTAAATTTTAACATATTCAGAGCACGTTGTTTAATTTTTGCTAAACTATTATATAGCTAACAAAAGTTGTTACGGCATTTGCCGTTAGCACTAATCTTAGTCTTAAATTAGACGTAAGTGATATAAAATGCTTACAAATATTTTTTCTAGAAACCCTAACATTTTTTTTTACATATTCTCTCTTCAATAATGAAAAAATACTAAATAATTTAAATCAGACAATTCAATGCTGTACGGCGATGGCATCTCTGAATATAAACGTAACCGTTGTGGGTTTGATTCTCGCCGAGAAGAATTAATTATTTTCCCTTCCTTACATTGATAAGAAGAAAAAGTGTGGCGTTAGGTTCCGCAACTCAACACGCAATGACTCAAAAATTTACGTGTAAATTTGAAACCGAGTGTGTTACTAGGTTTATTTTAAATTTATCCTAGAATTTTATATAGGTATCTCTCAGAAAAGTTTTCGTTTCTACAATTACATTTGATTTGATAATGCGCGTGCCCACAGTTTAAATAGAATACGCTGGACTATAACTGGAGGGGAATTGAATTGTCGGAGGCGATTAGAATTTCAAATATAATGAAATCTGTCTCGAAGTTTGGTTTTATTTTATAGTCTTGGTGTCCGATATCTTTTATATTTTTTTCTGGAAAATAACACGTTCGTTTAAAGAATACTTTTTTTCATCTTCACGCTGTATCCCGCATATTCCTAAACGAATCCTAAGACACCCCGTTTCTCACTTTACCCCGAATTTTCGAGGCATTGTTGAGTGGCGGAACTTAACGCCTCGCTTCGCTTTGATACAGTAGCGAAGAAATGTAAATATTAATAAATATTAATTCATTCCCCTAAGTGGGTATCGAAAACACAACCTTCTCGTTTACACCACCACTGCTTGCTCTCGCTTGTACCACTGAACCACGTCCACGGTCTCTCTGTCAGATAAATAGTTAAATACATAAAATCATATTAAGGAATTAATTTATTGTTTCCTATTTTTTTAATCAGCTTCACGCTGTATAACGCACACTGCAGGGTAGGAAGAAGGAACCTAGTGTTAAGACACTCCGTTCCCCACTTTCTGCCGAATTCTGGAGGCATTGCGTGTTGAGTGGCAGAACTCAACGCCGCGCTGGTTCTCGACACCAGAGCGAAGAAATACAAATATAAATTTAAATAAATATTTCATCTCCTCGAGTGGGGATCGAACCCACAACAAGTCGGTTTTACAGTCACACTTTGTGCCCCTGCGCCACGACTGGCCTCATCGTTTCTTATATTCGTGCTTATTGAGTGTAGTTCAATATTTATTAAGATATCAGATCTCTCTGATCTATGTGTTTCATATCATACATATTTTCCATACAAAGTTACAGTATTAATGTAACATACATTATTTATACTTATTAAATATATAAAAAATATAGAAATATTGAGATGTTTTTTTTTATTTAGACCAATCATATTTTTTATTCGCTAGGTGGTTAAAATGAGAAGGGTTGGATCGGAAACTGCTTAGAAGTCATCCCGTCAAAGTTTTGATTACTTTCGATTCAAATACGAAAATACATCTAGAATCGAATAGAATAAATGATTGACACGACCTTCCCAGTTTGTAACCGAGTTTTGGTTGTTGTTTTGAATTTTGTTTTCTAACAGCTGCCTTCCTATCTATAACTTAAAGCTTTACACTTTTTTTGTATAGCAAGGTAGGCAGTGGGAACCTAGTGTTAAGACATTCCCCAATTTTGAAGACATTGCGTATGCGTGTTGAGTGGCGGTCAACGCCGCGCTTTGCTTCTACACTAGAGCAAAGAAAATGAAAATATTAAACAATTCATTTCCCCGACTGGAAAATTCAACCCACAATCTGTCGCTTTTACAGTCACACACTTGTGCCATTGCGCCACGACTGAGACTAGTCGTGGCTGCGAAAATATTCTATGAATAAATAGGGAGAATTATTTTTAGTTGCCCATAATATTTTATTAAGAGGCCAGTCACTATAAAACTGACTGGTTGTGGGTTCGATCCCCACTCGAGGAAATGAAATATTTACTTAAATCTATATTTCCATTTCTTCGCTCTGGTTTCGAAGCAAAGCGCGGCGTTGAGTTCTGCCACTTAACACGCAATGCCTCCAGAATTCGGCAGAAAAAGTGGGGAACGGAGTGTTTTACACTAGGTTTCCTCTGCCTACCATGCTGTGTGCGGGATACAGCGCGAAGCTGATTTATTTATTTTATAATATTTTAATAATGTCAAAATTTATCTATTTAGAATATTTCCTTTCATTAACGACTTTTTGTATGTTTTCAGGTACGCATGAAGCATACGAATACTCGAATACATTGTATGTAAGTAAGCAATAAAATTTTCATTACTAAGAGGATGCCTTGCTTCGTTGGATGCATTTGAGCGTTACTCAAACGATACTAAAGCGTTTTTCTCAATAATCATTTTAAAACGAGTTTATCGAGATATTATATTTATCGATGATTCTGGGTTTTCCGTTTGGGGGAAATAATTCTTTTTCTTTACTCGCTTTGGCTCTTGCTATAATGCGGTGTTAAGTTCTGTCATTAGACACGTTACGTCTTGAATTCAGAAAAGTTTTGTTACTGAGGCTCTTATTTGAAAACTGGTCTCAAGTGTGAGATAGATCTTGAGATACCGTTTTCATTCATAAATTATATATCTAAGAATGAAAAAGGCCTCTCAGGATCGTTCTCGGATTTGAGAGCGATTTATAAATACGAGCCTAGCTTTCTTTTATGATTTTTTATGTGAAATAATGATAATTTAAAGAGAAAACAAGCTTTACACATTTATCTATATCAACCCCTAAACCCCAGCGAGCATTAACAAATTATAACTGAACTCATTCCCTTATCAAAGTTCACAGCAATAACTTCCCCGACACGAACGTTAGGCTTGTGGCTTTCGTATATCAAGTGGGGGGTAGGTTCCACCGTATTTTGCGGTAAATTTAACCCTCCGCAGGCGGGCGGGCGCGTGCTACGCGATCATTAGACGGGGGACTTTTTCCTTTTAACTTGGAGAATAAATGTGTCTGGTTTTTCTTTTATATGTAGGTAGTTAGGTCTATCTATCTATCTATATGTTTTTTACTACTGTTCGTGTTATTCGTTTTCTATTATATGATTTTGTTAGAATTAGAATAGTAGGAATGGTTTGTAGTTTTTTTTTATGATATTTTATTATACACTACTTACTTATTATTTAAATGAGGTATATGTGTGCGATTGTAAGCGATATACTCACCGGAGGAAATTAAATATTTCATATTTAAATGACAGTAACAAATCAAAGCGCGACATTGAGTTCCGCCACTCTACACGGAGAGCCTTTAGAATTCGACGGAAAATGTAAGTGAAGGGAAGGTAATGTCTCACCTGGTTCTCTCTGCCTACCCTGCTATATGAGAGTTACAGCGTGAAGGCTAAAATAATAGTCAAAAGACGAAATATATTGACGCAAAAAAGGCCGTCTTATCGCTAATCAGCTAATTGTATATTTGTAATAATATAGATGTTTAACGTGATCCTAATGCATTAATTACTACCACACGTATCTATTTTAAAAAAAAAACAGCTTCACGCTGTATCCCGCACACAGCAGGGTAGGCAGAGGGAACTTAGTGTTAAGACACTCCGTTCCCCACTTTCTGCGGAATTCTGGAGGCATTGCGTGTTGAGTGGTAGAACTCAACGCCGCGCTTAACCTCGAAACCAGAGCGAAGAAATGAAAATATAAATGTAAATAAATATTTCACTTCCTCGAATGGGGATTGAACCCACAACCAGTCGATCTTACAGTCACACTTTGTGCCTCTGCGCTACGACTGGCCTCAAATCTATTTATTTTTCATATACTTATTCATAATAGTTAACAAAACGTTGATATATTCATTTTCTCTTCGTAAATTAAGTAAGAATAGACACGTGGCTCGTGTTTAATTATTGAAATAAATATATTTTACGATCAATTTATATTAAAGATTTTTTTAATCTAAAATCGATCTTCACGTAAAAAATGATATGTATATTATTGTCTGTTATATATTTATATTACTTATATATAGAAATAATAGAAGACCTTCATAGACATTGGAGAAACTTTTAACTATATCTTACTATATATTTATAATGCTTGAAATATTAAACAATATTTTTATTGTTAATTTGGCACACGCTCATATAAAATATACAACATTTTTTTTTACAACAGCTTCACGCTGTATCCCGTACACAGCAGGGTAGGCAGAGGGAACCTAGTGTTAAGACACTCCGTTCCCCACTTTCCACCAAATTCTGGAGGCATTGCGTGTTGAGTGGCAGAACTCAACGCCGCGTTTTCCCCTCGACACCAGAGCGAAGAAATGAAAATATAAATGTAAATAAATATTTCATCTCCTCGAGTGAGCATCGAACCCACGACCAGTCGATTTACAAGCACACTTTGTTGACTGGCCTCATACTAAACAATTACTTACTAAACGGATTTAATAAATAAAATTAAATCAGCTTCACTCTGTATCCCGCACACAGCAGGGTAGGCAGAGAGAACCTAGTGTTACGACACTCCGTTCCCCTCTTTCTGCCGAATTCTGGAGACATTGCGTGTTGAGTGGCAGAACTCAACGCCGCGCTTAGCCTCGACAAAATGGAAATGTAAATTTAAGTAAATATTTCATCTGATTTAATATTTGTAGTTTATTCAATATAAAAGGTGTTATTTTAAAAACGTGGCTGGAATACGATTTCAGTGGTTATGCTAATTTGTTATTGGCATTCCAAGGATGACTAGCCCACGTTCAATATTGTTTGCTTATTATAAACGTCTTAATAATAAATTGATTTGGTTTACTTTAGCCTCTGTTATTATTGTTATTATTCTTCTTTAATATTTTAATTAAAATTTTGCTTTAAAAAATATATTAATCTGTGTTAAACCGATCACGGCCCTGGAAACGAACGAACTGTCGACACAATCCTGCTGTCTGATGTCCACTTTCGTAGAAGATAAGAGACAACTCTATTCACAAAAAGATTTTTTTTTGGTATGAAGTTATATTATGCTTTGTTCGTTATATAACACGATATCTTTTATAAGGCAGGGAATGCTGGCCAGCACTCTCGTTTCAAACAAGGGAGCTTGACGTCACGGAAAATAAAAATGTTGAAGTGGATATCTGATGTAACGTAGTCCGACCGTATACGCATTACGCTCATTCGAGGTAGTCTTGGTGTCCGTGACGTAGCCGATGAGTTCCAATAGCGTCGCGTTAGATGGTATGGCCACGGTACGCGCCGGTAGCAGGGTCTATGGTGGATGGAAGTGGCTTGCTATGTCTGTTCCTGCAGTGAGATCTCCGGAATGCCTAAGGAAGCAGTGGTTGGATGGCGTGATGAGAGTCAATGAAATAATCACTAGATGCTTAAGACCGAGTAAAGTGGAGTAGAGTAAGATAGAAAAAGAAAATAATAAGAGCAGAGAGAAAATAGTGTCAAGACGCGTAGTCCTCCCTTTTTCAGGCCGAACTTGAGATATTGTATATTGAGTAGCGGAACTCATTATAATATTCAACCGAGACAGAACTCACAAAACCTTTACATCAAGCAACTACGCCACTATTCGTTCACACATATCAGAAGCGAATAAGAAAAACAGCAAAAAAGAAAATCATTGAATATATCCCGAATATCTGCATCAGCACCTCCATATCTATTTTAACAAGCAATTTTTCCAAAAGGTACCTACCTTCCTACATTGAAATGTAATATATCTCAAGGTTCCGTTTCGATACGATGTATCTACACTTTTCAATTTAGTCACGCACAGCAACGGGACCTTGGGAAGGGTATCTCATACATATAACATATCAATACCGCGTTTCTCCTCCTCCTCCGCCTTGTTTATCTCGACAGAACAAACGATCGCACTGTTGTGTACTTACTGACTAGAGTATCCGTTGGTACTTGTAGTGTTAAACGTGACTGATCCGTTAATTTACAATGGACGTTGTATATTATCGTTGTATATATATAGGTTCACGCTGTATCCCGCGTATAGCGAAGTAGACAGAGGGAATCTGGAACCTGAACCCTGAACCTAGTGTAAAAACACTCTGTTCTTATTACGATATTTCCGTTCCCCACTTTTGGCCGAATTCTTGAGACATTGCGTATTGGTATTGCGTGGTGGAACTGAACGTCGATCTTTAGATCTTTTATCTTTTACTTAGTTTGCTACCAAAAAGAAGAAATGAAATATTAAATTGTTAAAGAAGTGACTATTCTCTCTCTCTTCTGTTTTATTGTGAGGTATATATATGTTCGTAACATCGGATTTAAAAAGCTTAAATATCAACACTCCAGACGGAGTAAATCCTATTGAATTTAGAAGCCAGATATCGAATAAACGTTAATCCACTCGCGTAAAATGTTTTACATTTTGCACTCGGGCTTCTGACTTTCCTGTTGCATTTCCTGGGAAGTGAGTCGCATGTACAGAATATATGATTCTGATTTCTCAATTAATTATATATGTTAGTATATTGTATTAGTAGTAGGTAGTATATATTCATAGTTTTAAGCGGAGAGTGTAGAAATTTATAACTTTTACATTCTCTCTTCATAGCCATTAAAAAGCTGTCAGTCGTAATTAAAAAATATAATAAATAATATTTAAAACAGATTTGTTTATCCAATTATATCTTAAATAGACAAATGATTCACTGTAATAAACATAAGTTTTTTTTATTAGCATATACAAATGCTTTAATTACTATTAAAACCTATTTAAGTATAACTTACGATAGCACTTAAGAGATAGATCATTAAATGAAGATTACTGAAAAGGGTACAGATTTATTATATAACAAATACTATTGTTTTATGTTTTATTGATTCATTGTAAAAAAAAAGGAGGAGGTCGTGGTGCAGCGGCACAAAGTGTGACTGTAAGATCGACTAGTTGTGGGTTCAATCTCCACTCGAGGAAATGAAATGTTTATTTACATTTATATTTTCATTTTTTCTCTCTGGTGCAGAGACAAAGCGCGGCGTTGAGTCCCGCCAATCAACACGCAAAGCTTCCAGAACTCTGCGGAAAGTGGGGAACAGAGTGAACACTAAGTTCCCTCTGCCTACCCTGCTGTGTGCCTTGCACACATACAGCGTGAAGCTGAAAAAAAAATGAAAGATTAATTGTAAAATATGGAAAATATTTTAATCCCAATTCACATTTGTATATTCTTTCTAACCAGCATCTCTAAGAAGAGATGAACACTGAAAAGCCATATGGCCCTGGCCAATGGCCCCAATTTAAACAATAAACAATTTGCTTAGTTCATTTAGCTTTACTAAGTCAATAATATTTTAATAGAAATTCTATAAGAGATCACATGTCTAGGTTATATTATGTATTGAACTTCTAATTCTGTAAATGATTCCTACTAATAAAACATTGCAGGCATCCACAATTATAGAAAAAGAGAATAGCTCATTTACAAAGAAAAGGAGAAGAAAAGAATAAGTTTCATTTTCATTCATAGATTATATAATTAATTATTGATAACAGTATCTCAAGATCGATCTCACTCTGTTTATATTTTAAAATTCAAATCTGTTTGAATATTTTATAAAACTTTACAAATCTAGAACTTAATTTGAGGCCTTATTAAGTTTAGTCGTTTAATGTAAGTAAAATCGTATAAACCGTCGAGGCGTATAAACGTCGTATAAACCGACAACACAGCGTTTGAATGTAAACGAGAGTTGAAAAAAAAAACATTGTGAGTCCGTTTCATTTTATGGCTATGTTAACAAGACAAAGAGCAGAATTGAGCTCCGCTACTCAACACTCAATGTCTCAAAAATTTTACGAAAAATGGGAAATGGAGTGTCTTAACACTATCCTTTTTCTGTCTCTTTGTATGGAGAAAATTCATTTTTTTATGTTAGAAGGCTAATACAAGGCTAGTGATATGGCACTACGTTTTTCGCTTTTAGGTATAAATATTAAACAGAATCTGAAATTGTTGCCTATCATATAAATTTATTATTATAGATTTTTAAACGGTAATAGTAAACGTCCATAAGGAATATTTATTCTCCGATAACAAAAGTCCTATTCAAATAGTTTGTGGGTGATAACCCAAATAACTCATCGTCTGGAATGTGCATCCGTCCAGTGTTATCTGAGATGAGTGAAACACTTTGTAGGGTCGTTAATATGTTTTACTGGTTCGTATATGAATATCTGTCAGAAATTTAAAAGTATCTACTAAAAAGGAAAGAAGATTCAATGATAATAAGAATGTATGAATATGTTATTATCGTTCTATAAAGTTTTATTTTTTTTTATTAACTTTACGTTGTATCCCACGTACAGCAGTTTACATAGAACTAAGTGATACTTAAATTTATATTTCCATTTCTTCGCTCTTGTGTCGAGGACAGGCGCGGCGTTAAGTTCTGCCACTCAGCACGCAATGCCTCCAGAATTCGGCAAATAGTGGAGAACGGAGTGTCTTAACACTAGGTTCCCTCTGCCTACCCCGCAGTGTGCGTTATATAGCGTGAAGCTGATTTTTTTAAGTGATAAGCAACTCCGTTCTCCACTTTACGCTGAATTTTCGAAACGTTGCATGTTGACTTGTGAAACTCATCGCCGCGGTTTGTCTTCTTAAGAAGGCCAGGAAATTAAAGTAATTCATTACCGTCGCGCATGCAATCAGAAACTGTACAGTTAACCCACGAGAGCCTTCGTTTTTTAAATAATATCAAATAATGTAATTTACACTTTTCCTTAAATTACCAGGCGTATAGGTTTCTGAAAATAAATTTAGAATATTACGAAAATTCTATATTTTCTAACACTGAATCCTAAATAACCAAAATTAATGATTTTTTACTCGGCCAATTCGGCGGAACTCAACCCCGCGTGAGGTGGAACCCATACAATCACACCGTTGTGCTAACACTTGGGAGGTAGTTTAATTGAAATATTCTGCAGTTATTAATTAAAACGTTCATTAAAGCAGTTGGCAGTTCATAAAGATCGATATGACTTACATTCGTAGTTGCTGACGAAGTGAATAGTGGTAGGTATAGGTATTACATTATAATAGTATATATAGGTGTAAATTAAATTATTTTGTCGAATAACGATAGATCTGATTACTTTGGTATCGTATTATTATAATAATAAATGGTTTAGAAAGGGGGCAATTTGTGATAACTCACTGTAAGAACTAATGCGTTTATCGTAATGACTTCAAACACGACAGGTTGTGGGTTTGATTCCCACTCGGGAAAATGAAAAATTTACTATTTTCATTTCCCCGCTCTGATACCGAGAGAAAGCGTGGCGTTGAGTTTCGACACTCAATACTCAATGAAATGAATCAACTTGTGGTAACTTTAAAAATTGTTATAAATTAATAAAAAAATTGAATAGGCTACTGAAATGGGTAGATCACGCCAAAGTCAAGTTCAGCTATTTGCCGGTCCAAATAGAGCTATACAATAGACATGTATTTTTATATGATTTTTTTTGTATTAACGCTAGAAACAAATAGTTGACACGCTCCATTCCCCATTTTTCCCTCAATTTTCGTGACATTCCGTGTAGCGGAAATCAACACTCAAGAAATATCTGGGCAAGAGCGAATTGAAATCGAACTACAATTTGTTTGTTTAATTCTAACAATTACATGTGTATTATACTAAATATATGAGTTTGTGTATTGTATATTTTGCTAATATGATACATTACATAGTAGTTAATAAATCTTTATTTTATCTATCCACAGATTCCCAATTCGTTTTTATGTAATTTTATTGTAAAATTCTAAATAGAATGGTAAAAATAATCAGTCGTTAAAAGCGACCAAGATCATTGCCGAACTGTCTATCAATGCCAAACTATCTTCTAATAGTGTTTAGCGTTTCACTCGGCAGCCTGCCAGTTCCTAGTCGAGCTTCGTAGCCAACTGTTATATTAGCTCGTGGTCACTCCTCTAGGAACATTCCTTGCGTGTTTGATACTTAGTTTTTATATCATGTATATATAGTTCAAAAATAGTAATACTGTATGGATGCATTTGTGTCTAGTACGTGCTAGTTGAGAAAAAGTGGAATACATTTATGAAGCTAAACAAGAGTTTTGAACCCACAACCGTCGCGACGAGCGCAGGGCAACATGCGCTCTACCCTAATATAGCCAATATTCACAGTTTTGGTTTGTTTCTGATCGGCACACCAGAAACACATCAGTCGTAGAATCATGCTTCTTCTAAATACTATATATCACAAATACTTAAAATGAGACATCGTCAGGTTTCGGCTCTAAAAACCCAATGTCTCGAAATTTGACGTTAGGCGGGGAATGCAGTGTACTAAGTTGTCTCTGTATCCTAGATTTAAAACCACGACCATAAGAAATTGACGGTAAACAATAAGAGGGACAAACAATAAGAGATAGGTTTCATTTTCTAACTAAATATATTATCATCGTTATATGAGCCTTTCGATGCCCCCTGATGGACATAAGCCTACCCCCAGAATCTCCAAGTCCAGCGCAGCCTGCATCCAGCGGCTTCTCGTAACCATGGCCAGATCATCGATCCACCTAGTAGACCAGCTAAATTCGATCCCATACTAAATTTCCATTAGTGACATATATAACAAAAAAAAATATTTAAAAAAATATGACATACAACAACGTTATTATAATTCTCGTACAAATTACTCTACATACAATCCGCTCTCTGCTAATATTGAGTGTAGTACAATAGACCCGTCGACGTTGGATGGTTAATTAAGAGCCTGCATTTGCTGATTAATAAACAGAACAGGATTTCTCGCCATTCATCAGGGAAGCTACGGAGCGAGTCATCAGGTCTTTTCCAGTATGTACGGCTGGTGTGTTTTATAACTCATTTATTAATGGATTTTGTATTATTTTTTCTGAAGTATGATTCAAAATTGATTTAGTCTAAAGGAACTTTCTAGTCAATTTCTTTAGGATTTTAAGTTTTCAAGACTAGTATTAAATTGCATTAAATAAATACATATTATTTACAGATATACTAGGTATTTTTTTGGGATTTAAAATATTTTAATATTAGGTGAAGCCTTATTCGTAAATATATATTAAAAGGTGTATAGTTTTTTGGATAACCTGATTATTGATGTTAAAAAAGTCTGGTGTGCGATTCCCATATGTATTTTCTGGTTACTGGTCCAGGATCTAGTTCCTCCATCGGTTACGCAACTTGTCGAAAATTTACAAATAACAGACGACGCATTTATTTATTACTGAAGTTTATATCATATACTCAGGTCGACTACTGTGACTTGGAGCTGTAAAAATCAAATTTCTAAGCCAGTGCAATCAAAAGATACAACCGTTTATGCCGCAAATTTTCGAAACTCGCAATGGAACCAAAGCCTACAAGATACTTCCCGTGAACTCAGAAACTTGAAATTTGGTACGAAGCAACGTCTTATAGCACAGATAAAGGAAAATTTGCGAAAAGTAAAAATTTATATGTATTTCATAGAAAATAATTACAAACCTATATTTGTAATTCATTGTATACAAAATGAGTGTGTTAGAATAGAAGTTTAAATAGAGCTTTACAAATTTAGTTATAAATAAATGAAATAGCAATTTAAGGTTATTGAAGTAAAAGATGTTATGAAATTCATAAATTGATTATATTTATTAGTAAAAGGATAACACAACACGAAATTACAAGAAAAGAGGCTTATGATATTAACCATTTTATTATTTGTATACTACATAACAAATTTGGATAGGTTTCTTTACTATACAAATATTTATATTATATTATAATCTACTAACGTTAATTTACAATTTATCTAGCAAATAGCAACATATCATAACCTGATATATGAAAAAAAGTAACAGTGTGATACTTAACTTATAATGGCTGATCACGAAGAGGAAAAAGAGGGATCCTTCTCGAACCTCACTATTTAAAGCTTTAGCCATAAACAAATGTCAATTACCAATTACTACTGGCCTTAAAATAAATATTATTTATGGTAATAATTCTATACATATATTTCTTATTATTATACTATCTTAGTCATAATTTTATAATAATTAATTATAAGTACTTTCATCACAATAATATAATTTAAATATTAATTAAATATTTTATGTCCATAATTATTCTAGAGTAATCTATTACTTAACCATCAAATCATACAACATGTTTTAGATACCAAATCATAGATAAATGCCAAATGTCAATTCGTTGTCAAATGTAATAATTATATATTCATTTCCTTTTATTTAATTACCATCAACTCTATAAATCTATTACGGCCAGACTGACAAAACTTCGTCCCCGAAGTTATATAAAAACATTTTAAAAGGAAATAGAAATTAATTTTAACTTTTAAATTGGGTACACCTTAACATTTTATCATCAATTCCACTTCTATAGACATATATATTTTAAGGATATAATATATTCAATATATACATATCACCATATAGCATATAAGTCAAAGTTAATGTCAGAGTCATAAGCCACACACATAGACACACCAACCACATTCATCCGCTGCCAACGAGACCAGTTGGTGCCAAATATGTGACCGACCAGCGGCTATATATACATAAAATACGTGAACCACATAAATAGACACATCGCTGCACTCACCCGCTGCCAGTGCGACCAGCTGATGCCAAGTATGTGATCGACCAGCGGATAGATATAATATATAAAATACATAAGTCACATAAATAGACACATCAACTGCATTCACCCGCTGCCAGTGCGACCAGCTGATGCCAAGTATGTGATCGACCAGCGGATAGATATAATATATAAAATACATAAGTCACATAAATAGACACATCAACTGCATTCACCCGCTGCCAGTGCGACCAGCTGATGCCAAGTATGTGATCGACCAGCGGATAGATATAATATATAATATATAAGTCACATAAATAGACACATCAGCTGCATCCACCCGCTGCCAGTGCGACCAGCTGATGCCAAGTATGTGATCGACCAGCGGATAGATAAAGTGTATAATATATGAAAACATATAATGTATATATAATATATGAATAACATAATATATGAAATATATATAATATATGAATGACATAATATATGAAAATATATTTTATAAATATTTTATCTTAGCTTAGATAAATAATATGTTTATATTACTTTAGACTGATACTGTAAAATAAAAAATTTAAATTAATTCCTATTTAATTAAAAAAAAGAAATAAAATAATTGAAATTTAAAAAAAAACAATGTTGATGTAATATATTAACAATTATCGATATATATAACTGAATGGATATTTTAATCATATAACGTTTTCAATAGAAATATTTTCTTCTACCCATTGACCGGGCCATAACAGTAATTTTTCTTTAGCCACAATTATATCCCTAAGACTACCTAAACATTTAGACCATGGGAAAGAATTGAAGAAATCTCATAAGGACCTTTAAATTTAGGTTTTCATTTTTCATTACGCCTATGATCCTGATGAACATAAACCAAATCACCTATACGAAAAAGTTTATTATTTCGTCTAAAGGAATCAAATCGCCGTTTACTCTCAATGACTTCATTTAAATTGGCCTGCGCAAGAGGTGTATTTGCCTCTACTCCTATTAATAAACGCAACGGTGAAAAACTCCGTTCGGCTAATCTGACGGTTCATTAAATATGGTACTTAACATATTGATTACCGTTGATACATAACATTCAACTTGGCCGTTGCCTCTCTGTGTACCTGTGGCTATCATATGGTGATCAATATGTAATTCTTTAAAAAGTTCCACGATCATTTACAATTAAGGATGTTGTGCCAAACAAAGTAATAGTTTTTTTTTATAATTGGTATTATAATTCCTGACTATATGAAACCAAACTATAGTATGAAATGGAATATTAATTTTAGTAATTGGATGCAAGTATCCTTGTTTAGGACCATAATGCCCTTTTTCCCCGTACAAATTAAACAATGAAATATATATTTTTTAATAAACGCTTTAAAGCTACCATTCCAGGAAACCAAAAATGCTCTTTTATTTTATGAAATACTTTATCTAGTCCAACGTGACAATTATCATCATGAAACCATTTTAAATTGCTTAATCTATAGCCCTTTGGTCACTTTTATAACATAATAAGTTATTTTTAATTAAATAACGATTAGAATCTCATATCACCGGTTTGTAACTAAGAAATAATAGTACGAGTCTCTGAGTCATTGTTTTGAACAATTTTTACCATGATTGTGAACTAACATTATTATCGAAGATATTAAACTAATCTTGGGAAGTGATTAAGATTGGCATTTAGAAATTGGGGGCTCCACAGGATTCCGGCTAAGAAAATCAACATGACTAACGAATTTACCCTTGCTATACTTAATATCGAACCGGAAATCTTGCAAACACCAACGAGCAACTCGTGGTGATAAGTCTTTTTTATCATTGTTGACTTTATAGCATTACATTCGGTAACTATAGTAAAGTGAATTCCAAGGAGATAAACTCTGAAATGCTTTAGAGCATTATAACATTATTGACTCTTTGTAAAAGTATTGCCCCGTAACCGATTGACAAACTAGAATCGGTGTGTAGTTCTATAGGATACTCTGAATTGAAAATGGTTAAAAGAGGTTTTGAAACAAGATTATCTATTACATATTTTCTAGCCGCTTCCTGCTCAAGGCCCCACTTTCATCTTTGGTCAATTTCAACAATTTACTAATACAAGCTGCTCGTGAAGCAAAATCGGTAATAAATTTACGAAAATAGCTAGACAATCGAAAACTGCTTAATTTGTTTAATATGGGGAAATTTAATAAAGCATCCACTTTGGATTGATTAGAGCTAACACCGTCACGGGAGATATGCCTACTTAAATATTCAATGTTATCGACCAATAAAATATATATATGTTTTAGATTCACTGTAAATCCATAAGACCTATGTGCCGCAATTATTTGTTCTAAATAATTTAGCTCTAGTTCAATACATCTAAAAGGAATTAGAATATCGTCGATATATTTACTACTAATAATTTTAAATGTTTGACAGCTTTAGAGATTGCTCTCTGGAACACCGATGGACCGTTACAAATACCAAATGACATCTTTCTTTTTTACTTAAATTATAGGACTGGGAAACGAAACTCTTTGAATAACAAAATTTTGTATAGCATTTCTACCTATTAAAGGATTATAATGGCAATCGATGTCCCTAACTACATATATATCTAACTTTATACAAAGTTCCGAGAATTAAACTGGCACTATTATCTTCGCAAATACTTGTATACTTCCTTTACTTATTCCATAAACATAAAAACAACATGATATGAGAGGGCATTCAAGGCGCTTTGCAAAAGACTCCTTTATTATACTGCAATTGGCTCCAGTATCAATAAGTGAGTCCAGCGTTACATTATTAATAGATACTTTAGTTAGCTTTAGTTAGGATTTCCTAAAAAAATTAACCGCCTTTTCACTCGTAGGGATATTATTACGATTTAAGTGAATCGACAATAAGCGTTTACATGACCGGGTTTTTTTTTACAAAACGTGCAAAAATCTTTAACAAATTCATAATCTTTGTGATCTTGTATGTTTGGATTATTTTTCTGTAAGTCAGTGAATACTATAGGACACTGCGCTTTTGTATGCCCTAACTTACCACATACAAAACATCTTATTTCGTTAGGCCTTACCCTCAAATTTAGGGCGCTTAGATTAATTAGAGCAAAAGGATTTTTTAGAATACCTATTATCTTGTTCTAAAAGCCTTATTAAAATATTGACGTATGAAATAAATAATGCAATAGTTTGGATGTATTTTTAAAATTGCTATTGAAAGACGCCATTCTTACATTTACATCGGTTATACTACCACATACTAATTCAACTAACTGTAGTTCACTGAACACAACCTTAGTATTACGTAACTGTCTTATCTTTTCTCTAGCATATTCGTAATAGGAAATGGCTGAGCCAGAAGTATACAACACTGCTTTTTGTAACTTTTCTACAAGATTTTTTCTCAGGGAACAAAGCTGTTAACTCTGTACGTAAATTCTCCTAAGAACGACCTTCTTCGGGATCACAAGTCTCGAACCATAACAGTGCAGACCCTTTCAAGGCCTTACCTGCCTTAGCGGCGGTAGCAATACTACTCCACCCGAATTCCTTGGAGAGGGTTCCAAAGTTGTTGCACCAGGACTCAGGACCAAGATCGCTCGTAGTTGTGTCGGAGACCGGTAGAACGATGTCGTCATCTCTCCTATGTGTACTAAAGAGAGTATCTTTCATCGCCTTACGAAGTTCTTGTAACACAGGGAGATCCATCTTTAACTCTGAAATGAACAACTAATGTTAATATTGTGGGTTTTGTGGACACTATCCCACTTCTGATGTTAGAATAGAAGTTTAAATAGAGCTTTACAAATTTAGTTATAAATAAATGAAATAGCAATTTAAGGTTATTGAAGTAAAAGATGTTATGAAATTCATAAATTGATTATATTTATTAGTAAAAGGATAACACAACACGAAATTACAAGAAAAGAGGCTTATGATATTAACCATTTTATTATTTGTATACTACATAACAAATTTGGATAGGTTTCTTTACTATACAAATATTTATATTATATTATAATCTACTAACGTTAATTTACAATTTATCTAGCAAATAGCAACATATCATAACCTGATATATGAAAAAAAGTAACAGTGTGATACTTAACTTATAATGGCTGATCACGAAGAGGAAAAAGAGGGATCCTTCTCGAACCTCACTATTTAAAGCTTTAGCCATAAACAAATGTCAATTACCAATTACTACTGGCCTTAAAATAAATATTATTTATGGTAATAATTCTATACATATATTTCTTATTATTATACTATCTTAGTCATAATTTTATAATAATTAATTATAAGTACTTTCATCACAATAATATAATTTAAATATTAATTAAATATTTTATGTCCATAATTATTCTAGAGTAATCTATTACTTAACCATCAAATCATACAACATGTTTTAGATACCAAATCATAGATAAATGCCAAATGTCAATTCGTTGTCAAATGTAATAATTATATATTCATTTCCTTTTATTTAATTACCATCAACTCTATAAATCTATTAAGTGCATATGTTCGCTTACTTAAGTTTGTCAACTTAAGTAAGATTTACTTCCTATTCCCAGTTAACCTACAATCCTGAAATTGATACGGAAGCCTCGGTGCGTGAACCCGACTAGCACTTTACCATTTTTTTTCTTTTGTACCTAAAAACTTACCAGAACAAAAAGAGACCATATATACGAAAACTCATCGTGATCATTTCAGTTATATATATATATATATCGATAGTAGATATCTACTTTTATACAAGGCTATCTGCGGTTCCATATGAAATGTACAAAAAACCAGCGTTCGCAATTTTCGCAATGGAAACTCCAAATCCAGGATCAAACAGCTGCGGCGCACTCTAAAAGTACACTGCGTTCAGAGAGTTTTAAATAGAACGCTGAATTTCAGGCTTTATAAATTTCAATTGAAACGTGCCTCGTGTGGCCTACACGCTGCCACCGCTAACGAGATGTTTCGATTTACACTCGAATTTATACGAAATCAATAAATTGGTTGTGTGGTGACAGTATGAAAGTTGTTATAGAATTTTGGCTGTATATATTATATTTATTAAATTTTCAATTGATTTTAGATATTCTCTTTTTGTAGAGATGTTGCGTTATTATTGGTTGTAATAGTTTATTAATTTTTTTTTTTTTACTTTCACGCTGTATCCCGCATACAGCAGGGTAGGCAGAGGAAACCTAGTGTTAACACACTTCGTTTCCCACTTTCTGACGAATTCTGGAGGCATTGCGTGTTGAGTGGCAGAAGTCAACGAAGTGTCCTCGACACCAGAGCGGAGAAACAGAAATATAAATTTAAGTAAATATTTCATCTTCTCGAGCGGGGACCGAACCCACAATCAGTCGGTTTTACAGTCAGACTGTGTGCCCCTGCGCCACGACTAGCCTCAAATTTCTAATTAATTTTAGATATTCTCTTTTAGTAGAGATTTTGCGTTATTATTGGTTGTTATAGTTGCGGATTCAAATTTCTCTTGAGAGATTATTTATTGTTTGTATTGTCTAAGCTAATGTAGTTTTTCGTTAACACTGTATTGTATCCAAACTGTACAAGCTATGAAACGTTTTGTTTATAAATTTTTACATACCTCCAATTTATTTCTAACTCAATATTCAATCCTAATTCAGCAAAATCCATGTTTATATCAGATTACGTTGAAAAATCGTAAACACACGATCGCTAACTCGCCGTGTAACCACACTCTATGCTAATATTATTGGTAGCATTGAAAAGCAATCAATTTTGTTTATTGATGTTTACGTACAAAGCTTTTTATACGATTGGTCTTTCAGCTTTTACGATCACCGTCCCTTTGTGCTATCAATGTGCACGATAATTGGTTATTTCTTTCAATTTGCAAACATAAAACAAGACGATAAATGTTATTTTAGATATCGTATCGTATGTTGTTTTGATTGGATTGGGTTTTGGATTTACAATATGTTTGTTTTTGCAAAAAAAAACATAGGACAAGACAAAGAGGGATCCTAGTGTTAAGACACTTCGTTCCCCGGTTTCTGCCGAATTCTGGACTCGACACCAGAGCGAAGAAATGGAAATTTAAGTAAATATTTCATCTCCTCGAGTGGGAATCAAACCCACAACCAGTCGGTTTTACAGTCACACCTTGTGTCGCTGCGCCACGACTGGCCTCAGAATATGTTAGTTTATCCTATGCTACTTTATGTAATAGGTCGTTATAGGTCTAGTCTTAGGTTTGACTGGTTGTTTAATGTTTAAATTTTTCAGCGTTTGTTTATGAATGTAAATATAAGATTAATTAACTATTTTTCTGAAACAAGCTTGTTTTTAAGCTTTTTTTTCACTGTATGTTATTTTTTTACAAATCAAGCCCTTTATTTGTTACCCCTATTACGTAGGTAGTGTAAAATTTTATAATCGGCCATTTTGTTGCGGTGATCATCAGAACTGAAGTCGTAATTCAAATTTCGGACACTGGAAAGTGGATCAAATTGAGCTTTCAAGATTTTACATATACTATCAAACATACTAACACGGCCAGTTAAATAAAAGCTTTTAAACATATACGATTATCTTGGCTTTTACGATCGGTGGTAGAATTATGTCTTGCTAGATTGAAGTTTCAGATTTTTATCATTAAAATATGTTATTTATATTAACTAAGTATATACATTAAATTAGAGGGGCCAGTGGTGGCCGAGGGGTACAAAGAGTGACTGTAAACACGATTGGTTGTGGGTTCGATTCCCACTGGAGGAAACGAAATATTTATTTAAATTAATATTAACAGAATGTCGTAACACTAGGTTCCCTCTGCCTTGCCTGCTTTGTGCGGGATACAGCGTGAAACTGAACTATAACATAAAATTAGATTGTATGACATATGTATAGGTATGTATGTATATGTATGTATGTATAGGTACAAAAAAAACGAACTTATATATATTTTTTTTAATTGGCTGTAGTTATTAACACTTAGAAGATTAATTAATTAAACCAATTATGATGTTTATTAAAACAACGCAGTTGCTTCGACCTTAGCTCGATCGAGGCCATATTGGGTATCCTGCGCACTCGACGGATCAAGGATATATGCGCACGCGCCGACGCCGACGCCACACAATTCTAAACACGCTATGAGTATTTCCTTTCGATATAAACACTGGTTAGTCATTGTTTTTGTGTTTTAATATTCACATAAATGAATATAATTTTATTTAATGGTTATTTTATTTGATTGAATTATTGTGGCAATTTGATTGATTTATTATTTATTTATAAACAAAAAATTTGTGAAACAAAAGTTTTTTTCTCGAAATATAATCATATCACAATTTTTAATACTATTATGTGATATGATCATCACGATATCATGTGATGCCCTTCCAATTATTTTTCATATTAGATAATAAAGAAGAAACTACTTTTGCCGGTATGGTTAATTCATCGCGTTGCAAGGTGAGGAGCTCAGAGTGGCCACTTCAAATCCTCACTCTAACGTCGAAGCTCTCCATCTAATAAACAGTTAGTCAGCTTGCGCTGTATCCCACACAGTAGGGTAGGCAGAGGGAACTAATTAGTCTTAAGACACTCTGTTCCCCACTTTTCGCCGAATTTTGGGGGCATTGCGTGTTGAGTGGCGGAACTCAACGCCGCGCTTTGCCTGGACACCAGAGCGAAGAAATGGAAATATAAATTTAAATAAATATTTCATTCCATCGAATGAGGAACGAACCCACAACCAGTCGCGTTTACTGTCACACTCAACTTTCGCCACGACTGGCCACAGTGGACTAATAAACAATAATGTTAATAACTAAAAAAAGGGGCCTTTCTCTCCTAAAAATGTATTCCCTAAAGTATTATATAATAATTGTTTTTATATATAAGTTTATAATAATATAATATAATTTATAAGAATTCTGCTTTACTAATAGCTAAATCTTAGATTATATTTTGTATTGTTAAACAAAACTCGAACAACTTGGCTTATTACGAACTTTCTAATAGATATTATCATGACCTTTACAATATCTTCCACGTGATTTCAGAATTATCGAAGTTTGGTAATTACGCAAGAAAGTTCTACTATAGAGTGCTTATTTATATCTTGACATTTGCCGGCGCGTGTAATGTCTTGGACTCCTAATATTATTCTGTGACATTACACGTGTTCCCTGAGTTACGAAATTTGGGGGAAATATAATCAATTATTAATTATATCATTAAGTCATTAATTATTCTGTCGTTGTGCCTTAATGTTGATAACTAACTTTTAACATTTTTAAAATGTTATTCCACACTTAGTAAAGAAAAATACTTAATCGAAGTCGTTCTAATCCCGCTACGTTCAAATTTTTTTACGTTTTCTAAATAAGTATAACTGTACTGGTGCTGGACTTTGCAAGGTGAGGAGCTCAGAGCAGCCCCTTCATGTCCACATTAACGCTCACTTGCACCTTCCAAACTTTCTACCCAATAATAGATTTTATTCTTAATAAATAATAAATTAATTCTTCTTCTTTTTTCTTGCTGTATAAAATAATCATTGTTAGCACTTTCGTAAAGATATCTAAGAAAAAAAAAACTGCTTTACGCAAAGCTTAAGCTTAGATTATATTTTGTATTGTTAAACAAAACTCGAACAACTTGGCTTATTACGAATAACTTTCTATTAGATATTATCATGACCTTTATAATATCTTCCACGTGATTTCAGAATTATCGAAGTTTGGTAATTACGCAACGAAGTTCTACTATAGAGTGTTTATTTATATCTTGACATTTGCCGGCGCGTGTAATGTCTTGGACTCCTAATATTATTCTGTGACATATCACGTGTTCCCTGAGTTACGAAATTTGGGGGAAACTTAATCAAAAGTCATTAATTATTCTGTCGTTGTGCCTTAATGTTGATATTAAATTCTGAGCGTGTTTTCTATTAGCTTGTTTTTGATGTATGGTTCGGTTTTGTGTTGTGAATATTATGTGATGTATGTTTATTTATTTTTGTGAATAAACGTCTAGAGTAGGGAAATTTTATAAAAAAATTAAGTTAAACTCAAAAGAAGAAATTTGATTCATTTGTAAAGAGGCCAGGCGTGGCACAGGGGTACTAAAGTGCGACTCGATCGATTCCCATTCGATAAAATGAAATATTAAATATTTTTATTTCCTTGCTCTGGTCGTTACCAAAGCTCGGTGTTGAGTGCCTATTTGAGTTCCGAAAAATGGGGAACGGAAGTGTCTTTTTTTATGGAAAAGACAAGGCAAACGAGCGTTCGGGGTCACTTGATGGTAAGTGACTACCGTCGCCCACGACCCCGTGCGACACCAGAGAAGCTACAGGTGCGTTCCCGGCCTTTAAGGTGAGTTGGGCGCCGGAGCCCGGCATTACCTGATGCGAAACGCAGTGGCGTAAAGCCACTACTTCACGCCGGTTTTAAATGCCGAGGGTGGTAATGATCCGGTCGAGTCTGCCCATGCGTGTTGCCATTGCTGGCGACGTGACTCTACCACACATACTTTAGTCGCCTCTTACCAGACAACCAGTACCAGGATGATCCTATTCTAGGCCGGGATAACACAGCACGGATCTTCTTCGGTCTTAATGGGAACGGAATCCCTTAATACTAGGTTTCCAGGCTTCCCCCTCCCCCTGCTATGTGCGGGATACGGCGTAAAGCCAAATAAAAAATTATATAAAATTAAAAATTATGACATACAAAATTGAAATGAGTTTACATGTTGAACATCAAAATTTATATTATACCTTACTCTAACCAAAACTTATACGTGTGTCAACATATACATCCATATTTTCCTTAATTGTCAATGAAATTAATAGCAAAGTAAACCACAGAGTACCACAGCTGGGACGTGTTATTTGCCTTTCCAAAATAGACAAAGCAACTTGTCAGCGGAAATTGATATATTTTGTTTACGAAACATTGTTTCCACCCGTCTGATGTGGCGCGGCGGTCCAATTCACAGCTACAATGGCATCATTTGAGGGTATTTACATATGGAAATCTGAAATGACTTTTGTTATAACGCAGGGTAAAATGTTTACTCTCTCTCTCTGTTTCTCCTCGTTATTTTTAATTAATACGTTAATTAGGTGGTTTGTTTGCTGTACGTAGGGCTCACTGGCCAGAGCGTCTGTCCAGGAGGCGCGGGTTCGAGTCCCGCTACGTTCCATTTTTTATACGTTTTCTAAATAAGTATTGTTTGCTGTTTTGAAGTCTGTGCTTCTCTAGTTTTTTTTGTTATATTATAAAGCTGATGAGTTTGTTTGGTTGAGCATGCTAATCTTGGGATCTTTTTTTCAAAAAAAAATTTTTATTAACCGTTTCGTATCCCACTGTACTTGCTGTCAGAGTTACAACGGGCACTTAGAATGTGCCAATAGTCATACATAACTCTTAAATAGGCCTCTCTTAAACTCTGTCTAGGCAAACGGCGGCGTTGAGTTCCGCCACTCACTCAACATGCAATGCCTCCAGAACTCAGCGGAAAGTGGGGAATGGTGTGTCTTAACACAAGGTTCCCTCTGCCTATCCTGCTGTGTGCGGGATACTGCGTGAAGCTGAAAAAAAACTTAAATATTTCTATTCGATCACGCAGGCGAAGCTTTACGTACACACTAACGGTTATACAGCTACAATGGTATTATTTGAGAGTATTTACATATGGAAATCTGAAATGACTCTTTTTATAACGTAAATAAAATGTTTACTCTGTTTCTCATCGTTATTTTTATTAAATATATTAATTTGGTTATTAAGGTTGCCCATTTTACACTTTGTTTGTTGTTTTGATGTCTATATTTCTGTACTTTTTCTTATGTTATAAAACTGCGTTTGTTTGGTTGAACGCTCTGATCTCAGAAACAACTGGGTCGAATTGGAAAAATATTTTTTGTGTTGGTTAATTATTTTATAATGGAAAACTATATGCATGCACGTTAATAGTATATGATTATGACTATCCCACTTTACTTGCTGCCATAGATACCAGGGGTATTTGAAATGAGTTGTTAGTCAAATATAATTTTAGCTATTACGACCACGCGGGCGAAGCCGTAAATAAAAGCTAATCTTTAAATTGTTAAAGTTACGGCCTAATGTTATTTGCTAATTATATTACAACGACACTTTCAATTCAGATAAAAAAGAAATCCAAATTATTATATCTATAAATAATAATACATAAGTGAAATGTTTAATAAAAAAATATTAAATTCTATTAAAGGAATATATAATTATTTAAATAAGGCAAAGCGCGGCGTAGAGCCTCGCCACCCAACACCTTGGGTCTCTACGCCGCCTTTAAATTTCAGTGAAAAATGGGGGACGGGGAGTGTCTTAACACTAGGTTCCCTCCGCCTATTCTAAAAAGTGAAACTGATAAAAAAAACATATAAATAAATATATATTAATATGTTTATGTTAAACCAATTATTATTTTTTAAATCAATAAACGCTTTCGCTTTCTCCAATATGCAATTATATTATGACATGTACCTACGCATGTTGGTTGGTTTGTATGGTTTGAGTCTACTCGATACATGATTAATGATCACTTGTCATGCTATCTATATTATACATATCGTGCCTCCATTATTTACCATGACCGCCATTTTTTTTAGTATTCCATTTATTTTTAGGTTTTTATGTATGTTTGTTTGTTTGTTTTATTATATTGTAGGAACTTTTGGAATGTGCTATAAAGTTATTTTAAAAAAACAACTCTATTTTCATTCTTATTCCATTTTTGTCTATCTCTATTTAAAATATTACTTTTTTTGTTTACTAAAAATGATTATTTATAATCGACTAAGCCATAAACGATTTTTATTAATATTTTTCTTTCAAATTTAAATTGAATGAAATAAATAAAAAATTGAATTAAATAAAAAAACTATATTGAATATTTTTTATACTTTAAATGTACAATCTATGTACAATCACTGAACTCTTAATATAAAAATCGAAACAATAAATTAAAATAATTATATTTAATTATTCTATTAAATACTTAATGAGAATTAATTTCCATACAAACTAACACATACATTATATGAGTTACAGCAGTTACTGCATAATTATATTATGTACAATGACACAATTATCTTCATACATATACATATATTTATTGATATCATTATCGAGTTATGGTCCACTTGGAGATTATCTGCAAATCAACACATGCATTCGGATTTATTATACTAGCAACCCACGCGCGGCTTCGCCCGCTTATTTTTATATCATAGCCAAATTGTAATTTTTTTACATAAATCGTGGTCTATGTGTTATTCTGATGTATAAGCTATATCAATATAAAATTTGATCAACAGTTTAACTGTTTAGTAGTTTTTGTTTGAAAGTCGAACATACATTAAACTTCATAAACTTTATATTGGTTATCCCTCTACCCAGCTACATGCGGGATACATACACGAATCTAAAAGCTAAAACATATGCTTCCTTTTAAGATACTTCCGTTCCCCACTGTCTGCCGAATTCTTTAAGCATTGCGTTTTGAGCGGCGGAACTCAACACCGCGCTTTACCTGGTTACCAGAGCGAGATAATTAATATATTAAATATTTCATTCCATAATCTCATAATCCTATTGTATAATTTATTATTATAAAATTTAAATTTCAAACTAAATCACACTACAGTGCCAGAGATGACTGCGGGGTAGTCTGGTAGTGACGTCATTGCAGATCTGCCCTGACTCGCCGAACCAAATGTATAGTAATTGCTTGCACTGTTTGTTATGTTTATACTATTAGTGCGTTTGACGTAACAACAGTCATTTACTATAAGATGAGTGTTAAAAGCTTTTGTGATTGTTTATACATTATAAAGTAAATTTTAATGAGCGGTACAATTTTTTTTTTCTAGACAGTCGTGGCGTGGAAAAGTGTGACTGTAAAACCGACTGGTTGTCGGTTCGATCCCCACTCTAGGAGTTGAAATATTTACTTAGATTTATATTTTCATTTCTTCGCTCTGGTGTCGCGGCAAAGCGCGGCGTTGAATTCTGCCACTCAACACGCAATGCCTCCAGAATTCGGCAGAAAGTGGGGAACGGAGTGTTTTAACATTAGTTTTCCTCTAATTTAATTTTAGAGAGGTTTAGATTTTGATATATTATATATTTAAACTCTGACGCAAGAAAAGGGATATTATAACTTTAGCGTGTTTGTCTGTCAGCGTCTGTCTGTGGCGCCGTAGCTCCTGAATTAATGAATTGACGAGAATGCGGTGTGATATTTTTTGGTCGGAGGTTTTTGAAAATTTTAAATAGTAGTTTAAGGTTTTTAGAAATTCATTATCTAAAAGTTAAAAATTTTGCGAATTCACTTTTTTACATTCTAAATTTATTATTAAACCGGGAGTCGTATCCAAAAATATTGTATTCAGTAAGCTTATGTACCAACCAAACAATAAAAATACTTTGAAACAACAGACACTTTACCTTATTTAAATTTACTTATGAATAATTAATTAAAATTACATATTATTATTATAATTTACATGTTGGCACTATTATGTAAATAATGTTTGTTTACGACAGTGCAGCCAATCTACAGGCTGAATAGAAACAACAGCTGTAATGTACCGCGACATATTTGGCACTATCCACTCAATCTAAATATGCATATTATAAAGATAGAAGTTGCCAAATGAAGCTCTCAGCTCTTAGCAAAACATCCGCTATTAGAATAAAGCAAAAATAAAAAAATTAGCTTCACGCTGTATCCCGCACACAGCAGGGTAGGCAGAGGGAACCTAGTGTTAAGACAATCCGTTCCCCACTTTCTGCCGAATTCTGGAGGCATTGCGTGTTGAGTGGCAGAATTCAACGCCGCGCTTAACCTCGACACCAGAGCGAAGAAATGGAAATATAAATTTAAGTAAATATTTCATCTCCTCGATTGGGGATCGAACCCACAACCAGTCGGTTTTGCAGTCACACCTCGTGCCGCTGCGCCACGACCGGCCTAATAAAGAATAGAATAAAGCAAAGTAATAAATAAAACTGATTAGTTGGCACGTATAGATATAAAATATTATAATGATGCCAAATCCAGTTAACATTGTATGACGGTTATTTTTGTTTATTGTTGTAAGTAAGTTGTAGTTTTTCTCGTCATGCTTGTATCCCGCACAGAGCAGGATAGGCAAAGGGAAGTTGGGGACCTAGTGTTAAGGCACGCCTTTCCTGTTCTGGCTGCCAATGGTTCCAGAATTCGTGTTAATTGGCGGAATTCAACGCAGCGCTTTTTTATTATTCTTTTTTTTTAATCTTTTAAGGAATTCTCTACCTAAACTAAAACTATTTTTAAAAAAGGGCAAGTCAAGGGCACGTTAAAATGTAAGTCAAATGGGATCGCACTTCACAATATAGCGCTGGATGTGATCCAAATACTAGCGTGATAGTGTCGTTTTCATCCGGATTCCGCATCTCATCTGATAAAATGTGATGGTGTATCGTTTTTAACTTTTATCGGTCTTTTAGAGTTAAATTGCTAAATAGTTTTATTAGTCTTTTCTTACCTTCGCGCTGTATTCGCCACTGGGTACCTAGTGTTAAGATCCTACGTTCCTATTAGGAGTACTTCCGGACCCCATTTTGTTCCCCCTCGTTACGGTAACGAGGGAACAGAATTAAATATTTTATTTCGTCCTTCCTGGAAATCGAACCGATCACTTGTCGCATTAACAGTCGCACGCTTGTGAGGCCATGACTGGCCTCAAGTTTAGTTTGTAATGTATTGATTGTGTACATGTTAAATTTTATTTTAAATATATAAATAAATTATTAGAAAATGTATAATGTTGCCATGTTTAATGTTTAAAAGTAGATATATTTAATTTTATCTATTTACATTTTAAGAATTATATGAGACAGGCACTGTATTTTAATGGCACGGTCTTCTATTGAAGGCTTTATTTGCATTTTTTTTCTGGAATGCTTTTTTTATTTATTGATTTGAAACTACCCTCTGTATTTCTCTTCCTCTTGTATTTTCTAATTTTCACCTTCTTAAAATTAAGGCATAGTACACTATCCAGTACATGAAAAAAGGTCTTTTTCTAAATTAAAAATATATTAGAACAATAAAAGTCTCGAACCACTGAAAAGTACTTAACGTTATTTAGACAGGTATTTTAAATCACAAACGAATGAATTTATTAAATAAAATTATGTATTTTGCTACCATGTTTCTTTCATAATAATTTAATTTTGAAACGAATATGCTCGTTTGGACTTTCAATCAGCGTTTGTCGCTCCCATAAACGCTTTTTGTGTGTACAACTTTAGCGTGTTTGTCTGTCAGCGTCTGTCTGTGGCGCCGTAGCTCCTGAATTAATGAATTGACGAGAATGCGGTGTGATATTTTTTGGTCGGAGGTTTTTGAAAATTTTAAATAGTAGTTTAAGGTTTTTAGAAATTCATTATCTAAAAGTTAAAAATTTTGCGAATTCACTTTTTTACATTCTAAATTTATTATTAAACCGGGAGTCGTATCCAAAAATATTGTATTCAGTAAGCTTATGTACCAACCAAACAATAAAAATACTTTGAAACAACAGACACTTTACCTTATTTAAATTTACTTATGAATAATTAATTAAAATTACATATTATTATTATAATTTACAAACACAAACGAATGAATTTATTAAATAAAATTATGTATTTTGCTACCATGTTTCTTTCATAATAATTTAATTTTGAAACGAATATGCTCGTTTGGACTTTCAATCAGCGTTTGTCGCTCCCATAAACGCTTTTTGTGTGTACATTTTAAATAAAATATTTCAAATTAAAAAAAATAATTAAATCAGCTTCACGCTGTATCCCGCACACAGCAGAGTAGGCAGAGGGTACCTAATGTTAAGACACTCCGTTCCCCACTTTCCGTCTAATTCTGGAGGCATTGCGTGTTGAGTGGCAGAACTCAACGCCGCGCTTATCCTTGACACCAGAGCGAAGAAATGTAAATATGAATTTAAGTACATATTTCATCTCCTCGAGTGGGGATCGAACCCACAACCAGTCGGTTACAGTCACACTTTGTGCCACTGCGCCACGACTGGCCTAGTATTTAACATAAATCTTAATAATTTGACTTTGAAATATGCCTTGTATGTATATATTTAGTAATTTAATAACGTTTTACTTATGTACGTAGGCACTTCGAAATCAAGCCAATTTGTTCAAAAGAGAAAATTGAATTTACACGCTTTGAGATATATGATAACGTTAGAGCCCTTCATTATGACGCCATTAATATTAATTAATTATTTATTATGATTGCTATCTGTAGGCTGAGTACGTTGTTTTGCAGAGGCACAAGCGTACGACTCTACACGCGACTGGTTGTAGGTTCGTTCAAGTATCCCAACACAAGGTTACAAGGTTCCCTCTGCCTACCCAGTTATGTGCTGCATACAGCGTGAAGTTGCTTATGGTTTTCTACGTTAGTAGTCATATACTGTGTTTCTTATTTAGAATATTTATTTAGACGCCAGATCGCCTGGTCGGTTTCCAGGAGGCGCGGGTTCGAGTCCCGCTACGTTCAAATTTTTATACGTTTTCTAAATAAATATTTTTCTTTCCTAAGTGTGGAATAACACTTTAAAAATGTTTAAAAAATTAAAAAATATTGTGTTTCTTGTTTATGATACTTTATAATCTGCATTATTTAAATAGATGTTTATTTATGTTTTAGTACAATTAATACAAACTTAAATGAAATTGAATGGTGGTGTCAAATTTCGTTTGAAGGCATTTATGATATAAATAGCTTCCGCACGCTAACTAAGCAAGTTACAATTTTTAAAACATAGCGTGTTTAGTGGTGCTTAGCTTAGCTTAACAAACAACGAAAATGAACATAAATATTTTTTTAAATATATCATTATTCCCGGGTATCGAACCCACAACCATCCTAATACGCCACAACGGTCTCAATAGATTTTGCAAGGTATATATTTATTGAAGACTTATCTATACTTTTATACCTCTTAGAATTTCACAATAAATTGAAACGTAAATAATACTGTATATATATGTGTTTATGCTTTATTAAGATGTTGTTTGAATCAAATTTACATTATATTTTCCCACAAACTTCATTGTAAAATAAATTTTGTGGTTAAATTATGTTAAGTACGCAATTTATAAGATTTAATGGCTCTAACAAGCTACGTTTTGATGGACTGTTCGTTTGTCTTTGTGAAATATCTCATTTACTTTTATTTAGAAAATTAAATATACATCATTATATCACGGTTATGGGTTCTGTTCCGGCTTCGCGAAATATTTTTTTTATTGTATTTCAAATATAGGAAATTACTAGTAGAAGGCCAGTCGTGGCGCAGGGGCACAAAGTGTGACTGTAAATCGACTAGTTGCGGGTTCGATCCCCACTCGAGGAGATGAAATATTTACTTAAATTTATATTTCCATTTCTTTGCTCTGGTGTCGAGGCAAAGCGCGACGTTGAGGTTTGCCACTAAACACGCAATGCCTACAGAATTCGGCAGAAAGTGGTTCGGAAACAGGGTGTCTTAAGACTAGATTCCCTCTGCCTACCCTGCTGTGTGCGAGATACAGCGTGAAGCTGATTTATTTGTTTTATTTTACTAGCTTGCCACTTAACAGGCAATATCCAGATTTTAAACGGAATGCGAAAAGGGAATGTGTGACACTAGGTCCTTTTTAACTATCCTGCTATATGCAGGATATAGCGTGAAGTAAAGCGCAAAATCAAGAATACAGTGAAAAAAACAACTCGTCGCTAGCTAGCTTTCACTGTCTTATTTTACAATCAAAATGAAATAACAAAATATATAATATTAATCGAAATTCATTTCATTTCATACATAAGTTCATTCATACATAATATGCATATATAACTAAAATTAAGTATTATAAGTATAACATAACACTTAGCGTTATGCTGACTCTTTAAATATATCGTGCATATTTTCCGTTACGCGCTATATTTTTTGTATAATACAATTTTTTTTTCATTTTCACGCTGTACCCCGCACATAGCAAAGTAGAGGGAAGGAACCTGGGAACGTAGTGTTAAGACACTCCGCTCCCATTAAGATACCTTCATTCCGTTCACTTTCGAATTTCTCCAGCATTTCGTGCTGTATGACAGATGTATGACAGAATTTAAACAGGCGCTTTGCCTTGACACGAGAGCGAAGAAATGAAAATATTAAATATCTTATTTCCTCGAGTGGTAATCGAATCCACAACCTATCGCGTATACAGTCAAACGTTTGCTGGCGCCACGACTGGCCTCTAACTATTATAAACATAACACTTAATGTGATGTTTTCCTCTTGTAATCTATTGTTCATATTTTCCTTTTATTTATTTCTATAAGAAATACTCAAAGCCTTTTATTCATTTCAATAGATTTACTTTTATATAAGAAATTGTAAAGAACGAGACTGTTGTTTGTTCACCGCATTATGTTGTTTTCATTATGGATGAAAGAAAATTGTAGAATTTTTTTCTCTTATTTCTTCGGATTTGTGATTTATCCTTTCTTTTTTGATATTGATGGTTTAGACGGTTTTAAAGATTTTTTATTTGTATACAATTAATAGTAGTAAATTTCTGTATAGTTATTTACTTATTTTTTTTTTAGTTTGTTTTTTATTTTATTTTTAATAAGTAAGTTAGATTCAAGAAGTCCTGTTCTGTTAAGTAAATTAGATTGGCGTTAAGGTAATCAATTGCCTTAAAATATTGTGAATTTATTCACTTTTTAAATAAATAAATGTTAAGGTTAAGGTTTCGTGTGTGAGTTACGGGAACCTGGTGACTAATAACTTTGGTTTCGACATTTGTTAACATTTAGAATGAATCTGTATTGAGTTGCGGACTGTTATCTCTAATCTATCAGAATAAAACAGGCTACAATTTATATAAAGATTGTGAATCACTTGCCTATAATATAACAATAAGACTAAGCGGGCGAAGCCGCGCTTGGGTCGCTATTTTAAACATAAACCTTACCCAAGTCAAAATTAAACTCGATTTTCATTCACAATAGTTTAAATATATTAACAATTAAGATATAGGATACGACTCATAACGTTTTTGAAGCTGTTCAAACAAAAACGTAATCCCAAATCATAAATTCTGGAATCCGGATATTAAGGGAATTACATCCAGCGTGCCGGAAAGTCTCGTAATTAAATTTCGTATGGCGGAATATTATTTTCCAACGAATTGAGTTACATTGCCGCTTTCACGGTTCCCGCTGAATAATGTGAATGTAAATGGCTGTCTGACAAAATTTGTTTTGCTTCCACGGTAATATGAATTTATTTTCTCTGACGTAAAAAATCAAAATTAAAATAAATAATAATGGAATATTGACAAAAGAAAATCAAAATTAAATCAGCTTCACGCTATATCCCACACACAGCAGGGTAGGCAGAGGGAACCTAGTGTTAAGACACTCCGTTCCCCACTTTCTGCCGAATTCTGGTGACATTGCGTGTTGAGTGGCAGAACTCAACGCCGCGCGTAGCCTCGACACCAGAGCGAAGAAATAGAAATATAAATTTAAGTAAATATTTCATCTCCTCTAGTGGGGATCGAACCCACAACCAGTCTATTTTACGGTCACACTTGGTGCCGCTGCGCTACGACATATTGGAAAGACATTCTTTATTTTGTTCATGAGTACCTACTTAAAATATTTTATGCAAAATTTAAATTAAATAGCCGCCATTTAACAAGCAATGCCTCCTGAATTCGGCGGCAAATTGGAAACGGAGTGTTTTAACACTAAATTCCTCCTGTCTATCCTGCTGTGTGCGGGATATAGCGTGAAGCTAAAAAATACAATAGTGAAAACATGCAGTTGCTAGTAAGAAGTTGTTATACTTGATTGAGCATATGTATATGTATAATCTATTATAGAAAACATTATGAAATAACTTATTGAATAAGTTACATCTATAAATAATAAGCAATAGTAAAAATATGTCGAATTGCTGAAACGACCTGTAAAGGCGACGGTTGCGGGTTCGATTCCCACTAGGGAGAATGAAATACTTATTTTCCTGCTTTGGTAACAGGGTGAGAAAATAAGAAAAATGGAAGTGTCTTAACATTAGGTTCCCAAGATCCCTCTGCAATATTGTTTGCGAGATATAGTGTGAAGTTAATAATTCTATACTGAAATAATTTAATATTCTACTACACGCTTAAAGGAATTCTGCTGTCAAGATCCACTATACGGCACGACTAGCTCTGGTATTTCCTACAAACATAAGAGATATAGCAGACGCATTGTGAAGACTGACGCTATGGAATTCAACAGCATCTGGTGTACGCGTAACTTTGTGTTTACATTTTAGTATAAATATATATAAGAGTATTACCAGTGTACTATCGAACAGTAAACTGTAACGAAAATAGACTTTTTATATAAATAAATAAATAATCAAGATCCGCCACAAATGTGTGCTTTTCAAAGGTGCGTCAGTGTAATGTGACTGCTTTTTTTTAAGATTTTGGGATTTTTCTGTTTGATTTTTGATGTTTTGTTTTTCGTTATTCGAGCAAAATGCAGTGATATAAAGTGTATATAATACTTTCATTTCTTTGCTATGGCACAAACGCAAAATCCCGCCGTTGAATTTCGCCACTCAACACTCAATACTTCGTAAAATTGGAGGAAAGTGGCTAACGAAGTGTCTTATCATGAGGTTCCCTCTGCTTACTCTGCTGCGTGTAAGATACAGCGTGAAGCTGATTTAGTTTAATTGAATTTAAATTATTTTACTTAATTAGGTATAATAGGTAGGCTTCGCTCTTCGTAATATTGTCTTATTTATGGGATAATACAATGTTTGTAAACAGTATCTATAATCAACGTAAATGTTTTATTAACTTAACTTAACTTAGCTTCACGCTTTATCCCTTGCGGGCTAGTCAGAGAGAACGGAGCGCCAAACGCTGCGGTCTCTACATACCTCTTTCGCCTCGTCCACTGTCATCAACCTCTTCATAGATGCCCTTCGGGGGGTCCTCATGCTTTTTACGTGACCTTCCTCCAGTATCTTTGATACTGTGTTTTCGAACGTCAACCGAGGTCTCCCCCTACCTCTCTTACCGCTCACTTTTTCATCATAAATCTTTTTTGCCATTCTTTCATCACTCATTCGTTCGACGTGCCCAAACCAGCTGAGCACGTTCTTCTTCATTCTCACCGTGACATCCTCGGTAGTACCTACCATTCTGTGTACCTCTTCATTGCGGATTCGATCAGCTAAGCTGACTCCGCATATCCTACGAAGAGATCGCATCTCCACAGCATTCATCTTTCTTTCATTCTTCTTCTGTAATACCCACGTTTCCCTGCCGTATAACAGAGTCGGTACCAAAACGCGCAGCTGTGCTGACTTTAGAGTTCGGCGGAAAGTTGGGAACGGTGTGTCTTAACACTAGGTTCCCTCTGCCTACCCTGCTGTGTGTGGGATACAACGTGAAGCTAATAAAAAAAATATTACATCTATTGTTAGTATGGTTACGTTACATGGTACAGCGTAGCAAACCACGTGAGTCATCTTGTTATCCTCAGCATGTTTCAATCATCTATATAATAATGATTTTAACATTTTTCAAATTTAATGTTATTTCCACACTTAGGAAAGAAAAATACTTTAAACATTTTTAAAGTGTTATTCCACACTTAGGAAATAAGTAAGAAAAATACTTATTTAGAAAACGTATAAAAATTTCGACGTAGATTGATGAGAACGTATGGCTTAGTGGTCAGAGCGCCTGGTCGGTTTCCAGGAGGCGCGGGTTAGAGTCCCGCTACGTGAAATTTTTTATACGTTTTCTAAATAAGTATATAATAAATAATCATTTTGCCGTGTTCATTGGATACAATAAAGTTTTTAATTGGCTTTCGGAACTACACCATAGGTCGTGAGTTTGAATACTAAAATAATATTTTTATTTGCGTGATTTGACTGATGCATGAATACTCGCACTTTTCCAGACTGAGATCGGGTGATAAAGTTAATTGTTGATATATACTACAAAACACATACTATCTTGATAAATTGTTAACATTAGACTTGCATTTTATTAAGGCTGTCGTGGCGCAGTGGTACAAGCGTGAGACTGTTAACGCGACAGTTGTAGGTACGATTTCCACTTGACTTGATTTTCATTCCTTCGCTTGAGTAACAAAACAAAGCGTTGAATACCGCCACATAACAATGCCTCGAAAATTCGGCGGAAAACGGCTCGGTAACACTAGGTTCCTTCTGCCTACCCTGCTATACCCAAAACACAATGTGAAGCTGAAAAAAAACTTATATTCTTATATTTCATATTCATAATAGATATATAACATATTCTCCAAGTGTTATCCCAATTAAGTACCATCATATCATGGTATCACCACCGTTAGCGACTTGTCCGCGTGAGTCATCGCGTGACGCCACTCCGTCTCACAGCCGTCTGACTCTCACCTGCACGTGACCTCGCCTCGCCTCGGTAAATTAGAACTAATAAGGAGGCACCTGTCGATTTGTTAGATTGTAAAACGATTGAAATGTATGTTTGTACGTTCTTACGTGGTTTGTGGAGCGGTTTACGTAATTGCTTTGCTTTCTGTGCTTGTTTAGATATATTTAACGTGGAAATACAGATTAAAGTGTATGTAGAGTTTATGCAATGCTATTGTAATCCAGCCAATAAGTCAGCCTGAGGGCAGTCGCGACGCACGTGGAATTGTGGGTTCGATTCCCACTTGATGAAATAAAAAAATATATATTTTCATCGCTATGAAAACGCAATGTTGAGTTCCGTCAGTCAACACAAATTGCCTCTAGAATTCGGCGGCAAATACAAGTTTTGATAGCGTATTTTTAATATTTAATAATATAATTTTTAATTTTAATTTCTATATAATTGTATACAAAAAACAAATTTTATTCATGACAGTAATATTAATAATGTTTAAAACATTCATGGGATATGTAAGGAAATGTCTAGAGATAATAATTTCAATTTATTCATTCTTTCCCTTCATAACAAATTACAACAAATTACAAATTGGAAATTCGAGGGCACATAGTGCTTAGACTATCTCATTTCTCTACCCAAGCTATTGCTTAAGTGGTGGAACCTAACACCGCATTTTAACGCAGTCTAACCTACTGCATTACTTGTTATAATTTTATATATATTAGGTAATAAACTTTGTCCAATCGTTTTATGCATCATACATACATACATATATCCATTTTCAATATCACCATGCTTATATTCAAATCAAATCTTGTGTGTACAGAGACAACAACCAATTCGCGTCAACACTATTATATCACCGAGGTTAAGTTTACTTCACAAATAGCTCCCTAAGTGCCCGACGACAACCGTGACGCGTAATAATCGACTATTACGTGTAATTATTGGTGCATTGTCTTGTAATGTGATTATGTATATATATGTATAAAATAGATTATGAGTTATAATTGTTAGTTTGGTTGCTATGCATTTTAAGGATATCCAAAAAAAAAATTTTTTTGTAGGTTAGATTTTTTTTATTTCACGCTGTATCCCACATGGCGCATGGTAGGCAGAGTGAACCTGGACATCTTAAGTTAAGACACTCGCATTAAGCCACTTGAAGCCTCGAAAATTCGGTGGAAACTGAGCAACGGAAGTGGCTTAATGTGATCGGAGTGTCTTATCCTTATTAAGGTTCCCATATTTAATCTGCCCACTCTACTATATGCGGGATACAGCGTGAACCTAAAAAGAAAATTTTACCTACATTTATAAAAGCAAAAATAAAAGAACAAATAATTCCATATAGATATAACAGGATTTACTGTATATCAAGATAATGAATCGCGTGTCGCGGCGCTATATTCTGTTCTATCAGTTAATTGTTACGGTTGGATAATTGGGGCACGCTATCGACATACAGACCAATCTGACTTTTGTCACGCTGTGTGTGGAGATACGGTGTAACAGATATAGTGTTTGTCACGCACAGAATGTTTATTGTTCTTATTATTATAAATAATAGTGCCAAACTTTTTTTGCTTTACGCTTTGTCCCGATAGCAACCTAGTGTTAAGACACTCCATTCCCATTTAGAGACTTCTGCTCCACGCTTTCCGCAGAATTCTGGAAGCATTGCCGCGTTTTGTCTCGTTGCCGCTGCGAGGAAATAAAAATGAATTGGGTCCTTGAGTGGCAATCGGACCTACAACCTGTCACGTTTACATTCCCACGCTTGTGCCCATGCTCCACGACTGGCCTAACATTATTTGAGGTTAAATATTTAGAAACGTATAAAAAATAAAAGTGTTGATGTAACTAGATTCGAACCCGCGCCTCTTAAAACTGTATAAATGCTCTAGCCAATATGCCATACGTTCTCATCTCTAATAATATTTCTTTTTCTTGTTTACAGGTAAATTTCATAATGAATGAAAATCATGATGCCGGATAGTCTGAAACATTGGGTATGATTTATGCTATCTAAAAATTCTATTTTTTAACCGTTCAAACGGTGACGGAACCTAGTATCGTTCCCCACTGTCGTTTCATATCTTCGAGTGAGAATCGAATCCACTACTTGTCTCGTTTACAGTCGCACGCTTGTGCCCGTACAACTTGATTAGTCTGAATTATATATATATGAACAATTCATATTGACTGAGATCTCAGGACCCTGGTCTGCGGTCTGGTAATAAATATTTATTACCAGACCCCTTTTTTGTCTTTAGTTGACGTTATCTCTGAAAAGAGATAATTCAAGTTAGTAAGGTCGCATACAGTCATTTAAGCACATATTAGACTAATAATCCTCAAATATTCAGCTCTGCTAAAATGACGTAGATCTGGGGGCCCTGGGATCTTAGTCTAATATAATCAACAAAAACACAAGACAACGAAACATGTTTACATCAATGTCAGTAGCAACTCAACGTCCCGCAAGTATAAATTAACAGCTGTATTTTACGGCGTCGTGCGGCCGTGCCTTTCAGACGGAGCGGAACCCCATAAAAAGTTACGACCCTATTGTTCCCTGTGCTGGCTAATACCTGTCTCTTTTGTTGGTGTGCTTGGTAGGGAAATTCATTTTCGACTCCTCTTTCCTTGGTAGTCTATATTATATGTACGTAAATATAGTATTAGAAAATATGTGATGGTATTACGCTAATATAAATGTTAATTATTTCTATGAAGTGCTTAGAAATGTACAGTAAATTACGACTTAATTTTACAGTTGCATACTTTGTTTTTTTTTTTCAACTTCACGCTTTATCCCGCACACAGCAGGGTAGACAGAGGGAACCTAGTGTTAAGACACTCCGTTCCCCACTTTCCGCCAAGTTCTGGAGGCATTGCGTGTTGAGTGGCGGAACTCAACGCCGCGCTTTGCCTCGACGTCAGAGCGAAGAAATGAAAATATAAGTGTAAGTAAATATTTCATCTCCTCGAGTGGGGATCAAACCCACAACCAGTCGATTTTGCACTCACATTTTGCGCCCCTGCGCCGACTGGCCTCAACTACTTTGTTTTTATATAATAAAATATAATTTAAATTAACCCAGTGATTGGCTACTTTATTTCATTTTGTTTTTTGGTTTCTGAACAGCCAAAACAATTATTCTGGCTTCCCACTGTATCCCGCTATATTAGTTGGCCTTAGAGATCTTAATATCAACATACTCCGCTCTCCACTTTTCGACCAAATTCAAGATTAATGATTCAACATAACATGGTTGAGCGGCGGAACTCAACGCTGTCGTAAAAGAAAATTTACTTTAAATATTTTCCATTTTCTTAATCGTACTAGTTTATACAATAACAATAAAGTTATTACAAATCACACTCAATAAATTGCGGCGACAGTAAGTTTAAAATTGGTAAATATCAATACCTAATATCAATTTCGATATTAAAGAAATAATAAAACACACTTACTACTCCCAAGTATCCACTTTCGGTCATATCATGCTATAATATAAAACAATATAATATAGGTGTCTCCACCTCTCTCCTCCTCCTCCTCTACCTCTCTCCTCCTCCTCTACCTCTCTCCTCCTCCTCTACCTCCCTCCTCTGCCGTATCTACCTACAATATATGATAAGTCATATTCGCGACTCGTAGTTCCTACGTTGGAAAGCGGCTTTAATATCCATTCTTTTTGCCCTACTTCCCGAACTGGGGCGAAGCTGAACTCGCAATGTACGAACAGACCTCCCGCCCCCTTTGGTAAAACGTTAACGTTTTTTATGTAGGGCTGTGGGAAGTATATTTTTTTATAGTTATAATAAAATTATTTATTTAAAATTATATACTATTATATTGTAGTTTTTCTTATGTGATATCTAAAGTTGTTCAAAGATTGACTTTTGAATTTCGTCTAAGCAGTATGTAATGTATTTTCTTAACAAAATGCAATAACAGCAAAATTGATGTTCTTTAAAATCTTCCATCTTCTAAATTTATAGGTGATTTTTATTATATCATATTATATTAGTTACTAGCGGCCCGCCCACGGCTTCGCCCGCTTAAAATACATGATTATTTAATAAGCAGAATTGATTGACAACTATAATAAAATAAATAAATAAATCAGCTTCACGCTGTATTCCGCACACAGCAGAGTAGGCAGAGGGAACCTAGTGTTAAGACACTCCGTTCCCCACTTTCTGCCGAATTCTCGAGGCATTGCGTGTTGAGTGGCAGAACTAACGCCGCGCTTAACCTTGACACCAGAGCGAAGAAATGGAAATATAAATTTAAGTAAATATTTCATCTCCTCGAGTGGGGATCGAACCCACAACCAGTCGGTTTTGCAGTCACACCTCGTGCCGCTGCGCCACGACTGGCCTCACACCCTATAATAGAATGACAAACAAATATAAAGACAACATACAACAATATATATAATATAAAGACAACTATAATGACTTCTAATATGATTTTTTGTTACTTTAATCTGTAATATTCTATTATGATTTTTTTTCGACATTATCGTAACTTCTGTAAGAATTTTTGATTGTTTCGAACTAAAAAATATGACCAATGTCGATATTTGATATTCATAAAATATACATAAAGCTAATTATTTATTATATAATTTTTGTAACATTACGTTCTTTTTACCTATGTTATGTTTTTTAAAGCTCTGTTAAATGTGCTGACGTCACTTAATAATTTAATGTACTGCTTCAGAAACAGCCTTAAATGTAAAATTATTGATTTGGTTAAGGATTCATAATATTCTTTGTAAAATAACTGTAATGTTTGCATATTAACTCCTGTTTGCATATTATTAGATAAATGAATAATTGGTAAATATGTAGTTATTACACAGTACACGTAGAAAGGATGTTTTTAGGCATTTTTATATAGATTTATTTCAAACGAACGAACGAACCAAAAAAATCTATGTATTTACTTGATATTTCTTTGAAGATCAAATCGTTCTTTATCTCTGTGTTGAATTAATTACGATTTAAACTTCACTGTTATGATTTATGAAGGTAATCTCTACTAACAATTCAATTTTGTTTACTTAAAATAAATAAATCAGCTTCACGCTGTATCCCGCACATAGCAGGGTAGGCAGAGGGAACCTAGTGTTAAGACACTCCGTTCCCCACTTTCTGCCGAATTCTGGAGGCATTGCTTGTTGAGTGGCAGAACTCAACGCCGCGCTTAACCTCGACACCAGAGCGAAGAAATGGAAATATAAATTAAAGTAAATATTTCATCTCCTCGAGTGGGGATCGAACCCACAACCAGTCGGTTTTGCAGTCACACCTCGTGCCGCTGCGCCACGACTGGCCTCACACCCTATAATAGAATGACAAACAAATATAAAGTTTAAATTAACGTTTCGAACGTCATTCTTTAGCCAGGGTCATACCAGCGCGATTTCTATATAACATTCGCTGGCAAGCTAATGCCTTGAGTTCATTCAAATGACGATAACTTTTTTTTTAATGAACCGATTTTGATGAACCAAACTTTAGAACCTAAATTGAGTTAAAACAAAGCAATTGGTGAAATTTTCAAGTAAATCGGTTCAGTAGTTTCAGAGAAAAATGCGGACAACAATATGTCGACAGACAGACAGACAGACAGACAGACAGACAAGAAATTCAAAAAAAATCTTTTTGCTTTCTATTAGTCTTTTTAAGTGTCCCTCTATCCATTTCAGTCAAAATTACTAAATGTACAGACAAAATATTTTTACTGTCTTATTATATATAGAGATGAGTATAAGATTTGCATAAAAGAAAATTTTTGAAAAGTCGTCATATGTAATCAATTTTTTAAAATCCTCTAGGTATAGGGAGGAAACTCTCAAAAAAAATGTTATGCTATAAATACATGATGCTTGATAGTTTTCTTAAAATTATTTAATTTTAATGCAGGCGAATCCGCGGACTAAAGCTAGTTACTTATAATATTTTTTTATATTACCAACCTCATCTAAATAAGTCAAAGAAAAACATAAAATAAAATACCACATACCAAATGCAAAGAAGAATGAATTTTGAAGAGGAATTTGATTTCGCCACAAAAATTTAATACTTAATTTAAATATTAATAATAATACAATATTTAAAATAATAATACTATGAAAGTAAACAAACAAATTCTTGAACAAATTCTTTTTGTTCAAATTCGCTTCTATATTATTTTATGTGGCCATTTTTGTAAATAATTAAAGTAGCGGAGGTATCTACTCTATTGATATTGTGCTTGATTATTAGTAGTTGATTGTCATGTATTGATTATAGTAAATTTTCCTCCTCTTGCTCTCTTTTCTATATTTATATTTTTATTTATTCGTTTATGTATACTAATCCAGATAATAGAAGCCAGTCGTAGCGCAGGGGCACAAGCGTGTGACTGTAACGCGATGGTTGTGGGTTCGATCCCCGCTCGAGGGAATGAATTATCTATTGTTTATTAATATTTCTTTGCTTTGGCACCAAGGCAAAAAATTAGTATCTTACCTACCATGGCAAAGTTAATTCTATTAACTTATACTTTTGTTTTATTATTATATAAAATTAATATAATAATAAAACAAAAGTACGCACCGTCGTAGTCCGTTGCGATTATAATAAAAAAACCGGTCAAGCACGAGTCAGGCTCGCCCGCCGAGGGGTCTCGAGCTTTTTTGAAATTCAAGCTTAGCTTAGCCAGAGCTCTTTCATCTGATACTTCACTCGAACTAGCGGCTTTATTACCAAAGTTTGCCCCCCTTTTAAAGATTATTATTTTTTAGGATTAACCTCAAATTTTTAGTTTTCACATTTTTTCCTGAACGAGTAATACCTGTAGATTGCTAGCTGCCAAATTTCATCATTCTAGGTCAACCGGAAATAATCTATTAATTTTGATTTCCTTTATAGTGTCGAAATACACTTTTTTTGCAATATAAACTGAAAACCTTTTTTTAACTAAATGTCATGTCATATCATGGGACCGTAAATTTGAGTATATGGTTTGAATTTCTATTCGTTATCTTCACGCGTTCCTGAGATTAGTGCTCTTGACAGACAGACAGTCGGATAGACGACAAAGTGATCTTATAAGGGTAGGTAGGTACCCTTATAGAAAAAAAGGTTTTTTTTTAAATGGTACGGTACCCTAAAAGTAGGCATGACTTTTATTCACCTTTCATACATACATGTGTCAATCAAAAAGCAATTATTTAATTAGTATAATTATACTACCATGACATTTAATAACCGTCAACCCTCGCGCCGGTTGGCTCGAACAAAAACCTATGAAATTCTCTATATGGGGAAAAATGACGGGTTATATGATGTTTTCTAGTACTAAAATAGGAGATGTTAAGCTTAAAATTTAATTAGAGTACCTAGTAGTCATTTCTAAATATGTTATTTTAGTATTTTAAATTTAAATTTTAGATTACAATTTTTAGTGGCGCAGTGGCACGATCGTGCAACCTTGAGACGCGACGTTTGTGGATTCGATTGACACTCTTTAATGAATGAGTGAATTGTTATTTATTCGTAATTTCATTTCTTCGTTCTGGTACGAAGGCCAAACGCGGCGTTGACTTCCGCTACTACAATACGCAATGTCTCGAAAAATTGGCGGAAAGCAGTAAACGGAGTTTCTTAACACTAGGTTCCCTCTACCTACATTGCTTTATACGGGATACAGCGTGGAACTAAAAAAAAATAGGTTTAAGCTGCTTAATATATAGCCACTACCCTACGACCATTACTAATCGTCTATCTTATTAAAACTATCTTATTGAAATTAAAGCGCCTCTTAAACAATTAACATATACTTTATTATCACAGCAGGGAAGGCAGAGGGAACCTAGTGTTAAGACACTTCATTCTCAAGTTTTCGCTGTATTCTGGAAGCATTGCGTGTTGAGTGGCGGATCTCAACGCCGCGCTTAGCCACGACCCCAGAGCGAAGAAATGAAAATATAAATTTAAATATTATATTATAGTTAATTATATTTTGATATAAAGCGTATGTTTACTATTTCCTCATATTTAGGGCATAAGACATTTTTTCTACCAATCTACTTATCTAATCAATAACTCAGTTACTTAAGGGAATGTAAAATCTTCATTTTCAATAAGATTTTTTTAGGTTTACGCTTTATCCCACACATAGCGGTGTCGACCGAGGGAATCCAGTGTTAAAAAACAACGTTGCCATTTTCAGTCCAATATCCGAGAAATTGCGTATTGAGTGGTGGAACTCAACGCTGATCTTGTTACCTAAATGAAAATAAATCATTCTCTCGAGTGAGATCAAACCCACTACGATGGACATTGTACTGCTGTGCCACGATGGCCTTTTCCCTCCTTTAGAATAATATAAAATGTTCATTTTCTAACAATAAAATCATTCGTGTGAAATCTTAAATATGAAGTGCTTTATAGTTGGAAACTAGATCAATTTCAAACGTTGCCCGTACGTGCCTCCGCGTAATGGAACGCCCACAAGTTTCTCACACCTAATGGTGTCTTCACACTATAAAGTTCAAAGTTGTATTTGAAATTTAAAAAGCTTAAAATTATCTATAGCCTTTATTGCTTATCGATTGGCTTTTTCTATGAATAAGACAAGGCGCGGCGTTGAGCTACGCTACTTGACGCGTAATGTCTCGAAAATTGGGCCGTTTTAACATAAGGCTTACCTTTTGCCTACGGCAGATGAGATGAAAATTATAAATTATTTTAGTGATGTCCATTTCTTATAAAATTCAATTTCTATACTATACCTTTTTTAACTTTTCAACATTCACATTTGATGGTCCATTACTTTAATTCGACACGTAACAGCAGATATTTCGTTGTTAGGTCGTGCTCTGAGCTTATATATTATATATAAATATTAGATTTTCTTTCATTTACACACGTGACTACTGATTTCATATACAGTTATAATAAAGTTTTAAAGATTTAAACTTTTTATGTGTTTATAGTTACGCGCGTTTAATCAAAATGTATAAATTATGAAATTTAAGAAATCTTATAATAAAAGATTAATTTTAATCACATATAGATTTAATATATGAATTCACAAGTAATCAAATCTATTAAAAAATTATAAGAGACATCTCTTCAAACGTCTCTTCCTGTTATCATTAGTTACACATCAAGATAATAAGAAAATAAATTGTTTTTAATAGAAAAATTCAAGCTCTTACTGTTACAATATATATTTATAACAGAATTTATAAAGTAGTATCGTATAAAACAATACAACAATATTGTAATGTCATAATTTTAGTTTATTTTTGGTCAAATATTAAGTAATGCCAATTATTAGTATTAATGTCGATACCACGTTTGACATATGCGCATGCGCTTCACCTTTTTCTGAAGTTGCAGCATTCCGTATAACAAAGCTTCAGCTGTTGGGGGACAACCTGGCACGTAGATGTCCACCTAAACATATAAAATACAATGCCAAGTTCCAAATCTTTAAATTTATTTGCTAAAAACTATAGTTTGTCCCGTATTAAGCTACCGCCGGCTTAGAAGGCAGATCTTCTAACATAAACCGACAAGAAACTTAAAATGGCATTTATACAAAATACAGCTAAATATCATATTTTAATAAAGAAATCTTCTATTATACATTAATATAAGTGCAGTAATTTTATTTGAATTCGGTAATTTACTTAGCTCTAGTAGCCTTTATTGTAATAATGTTAACGTTTTTATTGTTTTATTTGCCGTAAAAAACGTATCAAAAAGGATCTTGTTTTTCAAATTTGATTATTGTCATAAAAACCATCACCAATATATCCATCATAAGAAAATTATCTTTTCAAATGTCTAGAAACCTTACGCTATTCAATACGATCTAGACGCGCGGTAGCGTGTCAAGCCAAGTTCATATAGTCTATATATCTAATTTAGATCCAAATCAATCTAACCGGTATGATCCTATCAGCGCCGCGCACAGTTGAGTACGTGTAATGATAGTAACCGCCGCCATTGGCGCAGCTACCCATGGACACCACGAAACGAGGCTCCGGCATCAGGTCGTAGGTCTTGCGTAGTATGGGTGCCATCTTGTTGGTGACGGTACCGGCTACTATGATGACGTCGGTTTGACGCGGTGTACCACGGAACACCATGCCGAATCTGTCCATGTCGTATCTGTGAATTAAAAAACGGTGTTTTTGTGCTGGTTTGAATGTTATTGTATTATTATGTTATAGACAAAATGTAAAAACAGCAACGTTTAGCGACGCTTAACGTTAAGGATAGGCACAGGGAACCTTTAACATTCTATTCGTTGTGTTTCCGACACATTGCGTATTGAATGATTAAATTCAACCCCGCATATCGTCGACAGTCGCGTTTTTTGTCCGAAACTGTTTCTCTGTTCCACTACGTCTTCTTAACAAATTAAAATATTTAGTATTAAATAGGCATGTAGTTGTGTTGGTTATAAAGCATTTAAAAGTATATAAGGGGGTACAGGTTCATATTTTGTCATATAAAAATAAACATTGTAGATTTGAGATTAAGGATAAGATTTGTTTATCTGATTATTGCCCATTGCAAGCGACAGCGTTCTGAAAAAATAATCGATATATTATATTAATAACAACTTTAACTTTAGCAATAACATGTATAAAAGAAGCAAACAACGCGCATTCGTGTCATTTCTTCCACTTAATTGCTATTTCACAAAACAATTCTAAAGATTTATAACAAAGAACTATAGCCATGCCTAGAATCGTGACTTAAACGTGTTAATTTGAAAGCTTGCCAAGCTAAAGGAGGTAATTAAGCGGAAATACTTGACCTAACCCTCTTTGTTGAGGCACTCCAGTCAAATATCATAGACTGGCCTTTCGCCTTATATTCAAAATTGATCTTACGATTGATATATTTATCTTATATAAATTGACACCATCAAAGCACTGTTCTGAATCGTTGGGTTATATACTGTAGTTGTTGGTTCGGTTACCAATCCGGGGAATTAGTTATATTTAAACATTTTTGTTTTTCCAATTTGATAATTGACAAGACTTATATAATTATAAAAAGAGAATTGACGCCGTCGGTTAATATTAAAAACATTCTATAGCATACCTATAGAATATTTTTAATATTATTATATACATACATAAATTACATACATTTTTGTACCAATCTGATTTAGATCTTATTGGCCATTATTACATATAAACAACTTTAAATTATGCAAATAATCACATTATGTTATATAAATGTAATTTTATATATCTATATCTAGAAAATAATTCTTCAATCTTAAGCGAACATGGAAAAGTGACGAGGCGTGTCGAAACACCAGCTTCGGTTTCAGCTAACAATCTGATATCAATTACGCGGTCTGTAATAGGTATTTATCATACATAGAAAATAGTTTCTGCTAAATAGGTTTCGTTAATAGAATTACGCATGAGTATTTCTATTAAATTAGCTCACGGATATACTTAAGTAAATTAGTTGAGTTGTAAACCTTAACGAGATGGCATCTTATCCCTACATTGGTGATATTTTATCAGCTTCACGCTGTATTCCGCACACAGCAGGATAGGCAGAGGGGACCTAGTGTTAAGACACTCCGTTCCCCACTTTCTGCCGAATTCTGGAGGCATTGCGTGTTGAGTGGCAGAAGTCAACGCCGCGCTTAGCCTCGACATCAGAAATATAAATTATAAGTAAATATTTCATCTCCTCGAGGGGGAATCGAACCCACAACCAGTCCGTTTTACAGTCACACTTCGTGCCGCTGCGCCACGACTGGCCTCTATATCTTTACTTATAATAAAATCGTAATAGAACCAGAAACGTTGCTTTTAAAATTTTATTTTCATCTCGTATGTCTATTTTACTGTGTCTGTGCGTTTGTTCAAGGTAATCTCAGAAACAGCTGAACCGATTTCATTTGTTTTGTTTTATTTCAATCAAGATCTTATAAATAAAGAAATTATACCATTTTAAATAACGTTGTTCGACAAAATTACTGTAAAAACTTTCAATATAGATATAGATATTGTTTTTAAAATGATATAATACGAAAACTAAAGTAATGCAGATTAGTAAACTAATCGTTATGTAATTCAAATAAAACGTTTACCGTCTCTTTTTATGTTAGGAAGTCATATTTTCTGCTCATAAGCAACGCCTAAAGACAAAAACCAACTATACAATCTTATTATTATTATAAAAAAAAGTAAGCATATAATCAAATCACCTCGGTCCAGCGTAATGCATCATCTCCAGAGCGCAGCAAGCGAGACCGAAAGTCAGAGGCCAAAGGGAGCCCTTTCTGCCCCAGTTCAAAATGTCATCTACTCTTGCCACCACCCATTCCAAGGCCGGCTGAAATAACTAACAAGTTAGCGCATGTGTGACATTTACAACGTTTGTGTTTTATATCCCCTTTTTAATTATTACGCTGTATCTCGCATATAACAGGGTAGGCAGAGTGAGTGTGGGTTTAAGACGCGAAGATAATATTATTTAAATATCAACGCCGTGCTACCAGAGCGAAGAAATGAAAATATTAAATATTTAATTTCCTCGAGTTGGAGTCGAACCTACGACTTTCTCACATCTATAACCACACACCTGCCCCTGCACCACGACTGGCGCTGTCTTACTTAAAGTAATTCTTATACTATTACTTTAAGTGTGTAGCATACTACACACATGTTTGTGTGTTATTAATACAAAAATCTAAATCTAGATTTGGGCGTGACGGACTATCTTCTGGAGTCCTTCTGTCCATTTTGGATATGATGCATTCATCTCCAAAATCGGCAAAATTGAAATATTTTGATGCATGACGAAGAATGTTATAAATTATACTTTGAAATTTCAATGAAATATTCTAACGTAACATGGCGCACAAACAAATTGCCACTTATTAAGATAAATCCGCAAGGTATAAGAAAGATTTCGCAGGATGGAGAACATTTACGATTGCAGAAAACTTTTCGTGGAAAGTTTATTCGGTTATATTTGTACTTGGATTTGAATCATATTTTATTCTTACATTGAATCGAATTTACAAATAATATAATACAGGTTGTATGTACGTACTTAGTACGACGGCTATGGGTTCGACAGCAATTCAGGGAAAAGAAATAATTAACTTTCGCTCTGGTAACAAGACGTAGCGCGGCGTTGAAATCCGCCACTCACCACGCCTCAAAGATTGTTTTAAAAATAAAATCACCTGGATGTGGGTTCGATCCCCACTCGAGGAGGTGAAATATTTATTTACATTTATATTCTCATATAATCGCTCGAAGAACGGAGTTTCTTAACACTAGGTTTTCTCTGCTTACCCTGCAATATGCGGAATACAGCGTGAAGCTGCTAAAAAAATCTCTCTATACAATAATCGTATTATATTGTTCAAGTAAGCAAATAATTAAAAATATCCGTGCAATTTCTCACACGACGCTTAGAAAGCAATACGATTTACTGTTTCCTGCGTCTATTCTGAAGGGGCTTAATCCTGGCTTTAGATGCAAACGCCTGAACTGAAATGTCGCTATCGGATTCCGATAGTGCTGTGTACATTTTGTTCGGGGGATTTTATCAATTTCTATTTACTTTTATTCAAGAAGACCGTTTGTTCTTCTTTATCTAGCTTCTTGTTCTACGTTTTAACGCTACCAACACGCTGCTTCGATCGTTTAAAGTTATTATTGTATAAATAAAAAAGCCTTGTAGCCTGTATTTCATTTTGATGTATTTTAAATTAATAAATAAAATAAAATTAATAATTATTGTTCCTTCACAGCTATTTTACTGCAAAGTTTCATCTAAATTAAATTTCTCATTTATGATATTAGTAGGATATTAGATATTTTTCGAAATTGAATCGCTGCCTAAATCATACCTATTACTGTTGTTAAATCTATGTAGTTAGAATAAATATTCAAAGTTAGCAAATGTGTCATAATTCCAATTTACTCAACATTCGAATTTTATATCAGTAAAAAAGTAAAATTGAATTACAAAATTATGACGAAAAGTAACTTTAGGAATAATTCGATACAAACAGGCAACGGTTTACTTTTGCTGATATTGTATCGAGTTTGTTTTCCTTTCAGCAGTTCACTAAAAAAATAAATAACTTTTCGTTGGTCGGAAGTGTAAAGAAAACTCAAGTCACGTACTCGAGGCGGAGGTAACTTTTCTCACCATCTTACTGACACGGAAAAAGAACTTTATTTCCTTTTTAAGTTTCTACTGGACACGAATATTTGAAAAGTTTACTATTTTCTAGTTTCCTTGCCGTTGGCCATACAATTGTTAACAATAGAGACGTTCAAGAAAATAATGCATTTTCTTTTCTTTGAAAATAATTAAAGCTAAGATTGCATAATAACGGACCCGAGAGGTGTATTGTGTAAAAAAATAAAAATAAACGTATAAAATATTAACACATGATTTTTCTATTATTTTTTTGGGCACAGGTAACCTGGGAACCTAGTGTGTAATACTCTGTTATCATTAAGATACTTCCGCTCCGCACTTTCCGCCGCATTCTGGAGGCATTGTATATTAAATGGCGGCATTCAACGCCGCCCCTTTGCCACGTTTCCAGAGCGAAATGAAAAAATAAATAAATCAGCTTCACGCTATAACCCGCACACTACAGGGTAGGCAGAAGGAACCTAGTGTTAAGACACTCCGTTCCCCACTTTCTGCCGAATTCTGGAGGCATTGCGTGTTGATGAAAATATTAAGTATTTCATTTTCTCTATAATGAATCGAACCCAAGACCTGACGCGTATACATTCACTTGTGCAACTACGCCACGATTGGCCTCTACTTATTTTAGTTTATCCACGTACAATTCACTAAGACGTTTTTTTTTAGTTTCTACACATACTAAGATAGATATAGATTAAGTTTATAGAGTCTCTCAGCGATAGCTGTCCCAATCTGCGCCGTCCCGCCTTCCATTAGCGGGATGGGCGGGTAGAGTCCAATTCCTTACGTAATTGGATTGCTGCAGGACCGGCAATGTTAGTTCAAGGTGACATCTTTAAATATACCTGACTATATATACTAGAGGCCAGTCGTAGCACAGGCGTCTGGTTGAGTGTTCGATTCTCACTCGTGGAAATGAAATGTTTATTTAAATTTTATATTTTCATTCTTTAGCTCTGGTGTCGAGGCAAAGCGCGACGTTGGGTTTCGCCATACAACACGCAATGCCTCCAAAATTTCGACGGGAAATGGAGAACGGAGTGTTTTAACTCTAGGTTTTTCCTGTGTACTCTGCTGTATAGTTGCTATATAGCTTAATAGCTTATAATAAGCTTGTATAGCTTATTATAGAGCGTGGAGCTGATTTTGTTATTTTTAAAAATAAGTTTTAAAATACATTCACTACGAAAATGTGTCTCGCATTAAACTTTAATATTTTTTGTTTAACTTACTAGCAATAACGGAAATTCTAGTCGTCTAATAACGACTCACGACGCGTTCTCACGTTTGAGTCAGTCAATATGATTTTTTTGCGCGATCATTTGTAAATGTTAACGGTACTGAAAGATCGTTATAGCCAAGTTGATTTCTAGAATTATATTTCTATATAGAATTCCTATAAATAATATCAATTTAATGAGATTGCAATACATATCGACGGAGGTAATGTGTATTCTATCATGTTTTGCATACAGAGTTAAATTATGAACATATTTACTGTACAATTTATATCTAGGCCAGACGTGGCGCAGCGACACGAGGTGTGATTGTAAAACCAACTGGTTGTGGGTTCGATCTCCACTCGAGGAGATGAAATATTTACTTAAATTTATATTTCCTATGGTGTTGAGGTTAAGCGCGGCGTTGTGTTCTGCCACTCAACACCCAATTCCTTCAGAATTCGGCAGAAACTACTAGACTAGGTTCCCTCTGCCTACACTGCTGTGTGCAGGATACAGCGTGAAGCTGAAAAAAATATACTGTATCTTAATAATATTCTGTTCACCCGCTCAGACTGCTCATAGAAATATCAATATGTTTTTATTAAATGTATAAGATAAATATTAATCTGGAATTACGTGACTATTAGTGAATATATATATATATATATATATATATATATATATATATATATATATATAACTTGAGGCCAAACGTGGTGCAGGAGCGTAAGCGCGGAACTGTAAACGCGACGGGTTGTAGGTTCGATTCTCTCTCGAGGAAATGAAATAGTTAATATTTTCATTTATTCGCTATGGTAGGTACCAAGGCTTTGCACGGCGTTTAGTTCCGCCACTCAACACGCAATTCCTCAAAAATTCGACGAAAATTGGCAAACAGAGTATCTTAACACTAGGTTCACTACTCGCTAGCGTGAAGCTAAAATAAATATAAACAAACATCAACTAAACGAGAAAACTCTATTCCGCTACATTTTTCTTGAAGCAGTAGTTTCAGTGTAACATTCTTTTTCATGTCTATTGTGTCCAAGTACTTTTATATTTTGTAAAGAACTTGGCTTACCTTTTCTAAGAAATGTGAGATTGTTACCAACTTTACTGTAACAGTTCACTAGTAGTTTTAAACGGTTCTATGGACTACATTTAGGCTTAGAAATATTTTATGCTTTTATTTACCCATTTTAGTAATATTATTATAAATGTAAAAGTTTGTGAACATGGATGTTTGTTTTAGTTTAACGCAAAAACTACTAAACAGTTTTAAATTAAACTTTACAGTAAGGTAGCTTATAAATACATCAGAATAACACATGGGCTACAATTTGTGACACAATAAAGATTTTGTTTAATTTAGCAAGATATATAAATAAGTTTAAGCGGGTGAAGTCGCGTTTGGGTTGCTAGTTTTTTATAAAACAAAAATTAACCTTTTGTAAAATAAAATTAATTCAAATCAGCTTCACGCTGTATCCCGCACACAGCAGGGTAAGCAAAGGAAACCTACTTGTAAGACACTCCTTTCCCCACTTCCCGCTGAATTTTAGAGGCATTGCGTGTTGAGTGGCGGAACTCTACGTCGCGCTTTGCCTCGACACCAGAGTGAAAAAATGGAAATATAAATTTAAATAAATATTATATTTTCTCGAGCGGGGATCGAACTCACAACCAGTCGCGTTCACAGTCACAGTTAGTACCTCTGCGCCACAACTCAACTTTTGTAATAAGCAATAAATACTTCTTGGAAGAAGTATTTATTGCTTATTACAAAAGAAGCTTGGAGGAATAAGAAATGCAATTAATTTACTACTATATTATTTGTAGTACTTTTTTATACTTGTTCTATAACCATATTTCTGAAAAAAAATAAACGATATTATTTGAATTATCGGCTTTTGACAACACATGCCTATGATAAAGAACGTGCCCCAATTTCCTGTTTCGATGAAAAATGAAATGACAGAAAAAAGACAAACGTTTTCAATCTGCAAACTGCAAATTTCTAATCTATCTGTTGTAGCTGGCAGGAGGCCACTCTGTTTCAGATGGGTATTCTAGATCCGAACGCGGTTTAATTATCCGCGCTTCCGCCTCGCTGGGCCGAGATTACTGCCAGTTGTCGGTATTACCCAGATATTATAATGAAACTGAAGTATTCATATAAATGCGACAGGTTTGGGTTCGATTCCCCCTCGAGAAAATTAAATATTTAATATTTTCATTTTGTTGCTCTGGTAATTAGGGAGAGCGCGGCGTTGCGTTCCAGTCTTCAACACGCCTTCAGTTCGACCGAAAGTTGGGAACGGAAGTGTCTTAGTGGAAAACGAGGGTCTTAACACTATGTTCCCTGCTTTCCCCTGTTTGCCCTGCTATGTACGGCATACAGCGTTAAGCTAAGAAAAAGTAAAATATATTTTTATATAATTAAAAATTGTTGTAGATAAAAAGGTTGTCCGTCTATGGCTTGCGAATTAAAAATAAATATTTTTATTATATTAGTGCCGTTTTCACAAGTACATATAAATAAATGTATGAAAATATACCAACAATACGAAATTTCTATAATAAAGTTATGTGAATTCTTCTATTCTCGGTATTAAAATTTAACTAGTGAGACTTGAAAATCGGATATTTTTCTTAAACTATAGTTATCTCCTCGAATAAACTATCCGCTCTCGCTCCATAAAGATTATGGAAACCGCCCAAATAAAAACGTTTTTTGTAAAATCTGTGTAAAATATCTATGTATAATCTTTCTTGCCTGTAAGCTCGTGACCGAGTTACGACGGCCACTTTTAAAACGTGATTTATGATGTTTTATAAATCGTCAGCCTAATTTTATTCAAAATTACAAAAAAGTTTATATTAAAACTTTTGTTAAGGTAAATTATAAAAGCTATAAGGTAAACAGTACCTGATTGGGATAGTGGAATGGTGAATAACGTCTCTTTTCACCAACTTTATACGATTTGGACCCATGCAGGTTCACCGGAGGGTGCGTCTTTTTTGGTTCAGTACAACAGTTTCTTAGGTTAACTTCATGTAGGAAGCTAGGAATACAGTATTTGTTAAGACTGTCTAATTGTTTTTCTTTATTATTTGCATAAATAAAAGATCTTTTGAAAAGATGAAACTGAAAACTGTAATGGAAAATTATAAAAGTTTAAAGATTTAGATTTATCTATATAAAATATATTTATTTAAGACTCGCGCTGTATTCAACCTACAGCAAGGTAGGTAGAGGGAACCTCGCAACTAAGTATTAAAAAACTTGCGTTCCCCGTTTGCTGCCGTGTTCTGGACGCATTGCGTGTTGGGCGAGCAGAACTCAACGCCGCGCTTTGCCCCGTTGCCAGAGCGAGGAAATTAAAATATTAATCACTTCGTTTCCTCCAGTAGGAATCCCACTCAAGCCCAAAAACAGTCTGGCCACAAAGTAAACTTCATATACGTAATATCTGTATCAAATATACGACTTTTGTTGCTTAAATTATAAAACATTATATATTTTTTACCTTTTCATGATTTTACTTTTACAATACATATTTCTAAATAACATATTCTTTTATATTTTCTCCGTGACGATATCAAAGAGAAGCTGTCAAACCGAAGAAATCGCGTGAATGACTTTCCAAAGCTACGTATTGACATTTGTCAGATGTATTTGATGTCTTACATACTTTTATATTTCGCCACGATTTTTAAATAAGGTTTCATAGATTTTGTTTGTGTTTTATTTTTTTTCACTATAAGAAATTTTCTTACATTTTTTTGTATTTATGTCTGGATTTTTTAAATATGTTATAGACGAAATTTTATATTGCACAGCATCGAGTTTCGACACTCAACACGAATGTCTCGAATTCGGATGGAAAGTGGGGAGCGGAGTATCGAAACACTACATTTTTTTTCTGCCCTAAGTGGGATAGAGAGTAAAGTTTAAAAAAAAACATCCTTTAAATTAAATGTGTTCACTCTCTCTCAGCTCTCGTTCCATGAGCTTCTTATTATTCTACAACAAATCGGAATTTCTGCACTTGTGTTTAGTTTATCGGGGAATTTTAAATTGAAGGTTGTGTCGTGTTATTAAATAAGACATGAAAAGGATCCATGGTGATTTATTGTAATTTTTTTTTTCAATTTGTAACCAAATTGACATATTCAGTTGGTTGTGAGTTCGATTCCCACTTGAGGTAAATGAAATATTTATTAATATTTATATTTTCATTTCTTCGCTCTGGTGTCGAGGCAAAGGGCGGCGTTGAGTTCCGCCACTCAACAGAACCGCCGGAACTTGGCGGAAAATGGGGAACGGAGTGTCTTAACACTAGGTTCCCTCTGCCTACCCTGCTGTGTGCGGGATACAGCGTGAAGCTGCCACCCACAACCAGTCGGTTTTACAGTCAGACAGTTACACTTCGTGCCGCTGCGCCACGACTGGCCTCAATTAGGTTTTTAGGTATTTAGGTATATGAAATTTATTTATTTTGTTTCACGAACTAAATTTACCAAGTGGAATAGATCTAAGGGATGACCTACATTGATTGATTGAGGGTACCGAACTACGAGATAAGCAGCCTGCTACTTGGGTCAAGTTTTTTAATAAAAATTGTTTCTTACTTGATCCAGTTTTTTTGATGAGAATTCATTTGAAACTTGTATTTTTTCACGTTAGAAAATTTTTATATAAATCATTTGGCTGACCTACTTTGTAGATTACTAAATATATATTTAGATTATGTATACTTCCGAGTAATGCCAGTCGTGGCACAGGGGCACAAAGTGTGACTGTAAAACAGACTGGTTGTGGGATCGATCCCCACTCGACGAGATGAAATATTTAGAGATGAAATATTTACTTAAATTTATATTTCCATTTCTTCGCTCTGGTGTCGAGGCAAAGCTCGGCGTTTGGTTCTGCCACTCAACACGCAATGCCTCCAGAATTCAGCAGAAAGTGAGGAACGGAGTTTCTTAACACAGGTTTCTCTCTGCCTACCCTGCTGTATGTGATATGGTGTGAAGCTGATTTATACTTCCGAGTCTTGGAACTTTATGGGTTAATCTAACTGGTCCATTTAAATTTACTATTTTACAAACGAAGGACGAAAATACAAAATAATTGTTTATTATATTTTCTAGAATTATTTTCTCATTAATGAACGATAATAGTATCTAACATTTTATACGATTTGTTGTATTTTTTTATAATTAACAAGTATGGAAAATTGAAATGCATGTGTCCCATGTGTATCTACTAGATATTGCTTTTCGAGACCTGGGAAACCAAAAATTATAGCTTGACTGGCAGATAAATCTGTCCGGGACTTTATCAGCCATTGGTGATCAGCTTACGCTACTTTACGCTGTATCCCGCATACAGGAGAAGCAAAGCGGATCTCGTGTTAAGACACCCCGTTTCTGATTTCCCGCCGGATTTTTCATGGCATTGCGTGCTGAGTGGCGGAACTGAAGGCCGGGCTTTTGCTTTGGTGCCAAAGCGACAAAATGAAAATATTAAGAAATAATAATTCATTCCCTCGAGCGGGGATCGAACCTACAACCGTAGCGTTACACTCACACCCTTGTGACACTGCGCCACGGCGGCTTTAAATGCTGATATTCAGTATTATTTTCCTATCTCGCTTCGTAATTACTTCTAAGACGATCTCAAAGGATATCCGAGGCGCAAAAGCAAATTATAGCCTATATCGTGGCATAATCTCGTTCCCTGGATGCTGTGAGACGCCTTGTTACTGCTAAATTGTGTTTAATAGATTGAGTTATACAGGGTGTTCAACAAAGTTTTGTACTAGGTGAATATTGAGTTTGGGTGAAATGGGTTGTTTATGAAATATCTAGTAGATATAAGATTTCTTGAATTTATATATATTTCTATACTAAAATTTTAAAACTGGAGAGTTTGTTTTGTTGAATGCGCTAATCTCAGGAACTACTGGTTCGAATTGAAAAGTTATTTTTGTGTTGGATAGTCCGTTTATTGAGGGGAGCTATATGCTATGTTATATATATATATATATATATATATATATATATATATATATATATATATATATATATATATATATATATATATATATATATATATATATATATATATATATATATATATATATATATATATATATATAACTGTCAGTCATTTACTATGGGCACTTAGGGTGTGTCCTCATACTCAGTCATCTCTTGTGGCCATTGTGGCGCAGAGAGAAACTGTCTGTCGCCATACGCGTAATGCAATGATTTTGGGTTCAATTTCCATTACTACAGAGTAGTTATTACTACTACGGGGGCGAAGCCACAGTTGAAAAGTAGTGATATATATTTGTATATTTTTTAACTTTATAAATTATTATTAGTATGTATATAATATGAAAAGCGGACAGAATTTAGTGTTGTAGAGTAAGACACTGACAGTTAGTTACTGTTTTATAATCAATTTAAAGTATATAATTGTCATTAATATTCTATAGATCATTTATATAGAGCCCCATGTCGCTCAAAATCGAATTTCCACTATTCTCAAGAAAATAACTAATAAATGTATACAGAATTTGTTATCTAAATTAAATTTCATATAAAACTTAATAAGCATCGCGTTACCACAGCTCCTTGAACTCGAAACAACTAGGTTTCTCTTTGACGCCAGCCTCATTAAAACCGGGCTACAGCAGTTGATAGTCGACGTGACACAATTATGTTAGAGGAAAATGTGGCTGTGAACTTGTACTTACCTACACCAATTTAAAATATCTCGTCTCCAGAATGTCGTACTGGAAGCGACTTTATCTACCCTCAGTCATTAAAACCGGGACGTGGAGTAATGTATACGTGCTAAGACTGTTTTGTTTGAGTTTTCTTTTGAATTATATTGTTGTTTTTTTTTAGATTTTTTTTTCTGTTCATTTTCTTTTCTTTTGTTCTTATTTGATGTTAATAAATCAGCTTCACGCTGTATCCCACACACATCAGGTTAGGCAGAGGGAACATCGTGTTTAAGACTCTCTGTGGCCCATTTTCCGCCGAATTTTCTTAACAACTGGAGATAGAGGAAGGTGTGGGTGCTAGCAAAGTGCGTGTGAGAATTGTGAATGAATAAAATATTTTCAATTACATATATAATGAACTTCTTATTTATATAGCGTGACTTATTTAACTTCTCGTTATAAATGTTTATTGTCTTATTCAGATTATTTGTAAGACTTCTTCCGTTTTATATACATATCATAAATATTAAATAGCTCTAGGATAATGCAGAGTGCAGAAAAAAAATATCATTTTTTTTTTTTTAATTAAAACGGGAAAAATTTACTCATTGCCATATTTCATAGTTTGAGTAGAGATTCGTGATCGGGCAACTCAGAGGTTACCTATATTCAATTAAGTAAATATATGAAAATATAAATAATAAAATGTTGACAACCAAAGACTGGGAATTGAACCAATGTAAATTCATCCCCTCTCATACGGGAGGATTCTCAGGAGTAAGTCTGACTGGAAGTGCAGTGGGAAGTACAGTGGCAGTATAGAAATATAACCTTCCATGATAGATCGACTTTCCAACTCAAGATTAATTTTTCAATTGATTTATTTTAGTAGCTTCACGCTGTAGCTTGTATGGGACAAGGTAGTCCGAGGGAACCTGAACCTAATGTTTACTGTTACTTTAATTCATTTGATTAATATTCACAAGCTTCCAAAGTTCAACGACATTCAATCACAGTATAATTAGAAGGTAGTCACTTAGTTTGTTGCGTTATGTTATACCGCGGTAAGCGTATTCAGGCGCACGCACGTGTGGCGGCGGGAAGTGCGCGCCGATAATACTCCCATTTAATGACAGCTCACTAGCAATTACTGAGAACCGGTTGTGTTTCACTGGAGCTGGGGTGATTCATGTAGGTTTTTTTTTATTATTTGAAGTTTTTAGGTTGTTTATTTATTTTTGGGAGTTTTTTTTTAATGTGTAACCTTCTTGTAGTGTTTTGATATAGTATATAGATATGAAATTGTGTTTGTGTAAAGGAAATCTATTATGTTTGTTGCACTCTAATGGAAAATGGAAAATTTAATGGCATATTTTTTTCTTAGCTTTACGCTGTGCCCCGTACATAGCAAAGTAGGGCAGAAGAAACCTAGGAATCTGGTGTTAAGACACTCCGTTTCATTTACAGCTCTTCCTTTCTCCACTTTCCGCCGAATTCTCGAGGCGTGTTGAGCGGAATCCAACGTTGCGCTCTGCTTTGTCACCAGAGCGAGAACAAGAAAATTTCAAATATTTCATTACCTCGAGTGGGAATCGAACCCACGATCTGTCGCGTTTACAGTCCCACGCTTGCGCTTCTGTGTTTCTGTGCACCATGACTGGCCTCAATATAGTAATAATTATTCTTATATATATTTCCTAGGAAAAAAATTGACGACTATATAACTTATGCATATCACAAAAATAACATCAAATTCCTTTTTTAACACCAAACTTATTTCAAAAATTATTTCCCAGCAAAAAGTAAACATCGTGGTAACGTGAATGATCGAACACAGCTGTTGCGAACTCCGGCAAGTTTGTTCGTTACATTTTCAAGAAAAAAAATAATTCACCGCTTCGTTGAGCTTTTAATAAATCCTCACAAAGCTCCCTTCCTCCTCCTCCGTCCTCTCGAAATGATGATATTAGCGTCAGAAATGTTTAATCCAGCCTCAATTGTACTCTCGTACGCTGTAGAGGGAAACTCTTGGTGTCTATATTTGTATAGCACCTGGTGGTATTAGAGTAGATTTTGATTTGATATGGTGTTTCGTTTTATATGTATGTTTGTATGTGCTTTTGATAATAACTGGTGAACTATAATGTTTTTTTTGTTTATTTTACTACTTTGATTTGATTGTGATTTTTGAGATTTAGTTATTAATAAATCATCTAGTGTGGCATAGAGAGATGGTAGACAGTAGCAATACGAGTAACGCAATGGTCGTGGGTTCAATCTCTACTCGGGAAATAACTCCTCCTGTTTATTTTCCCGCTCTGACGGGATAAAACGCTACGTTGAATTACATCTTTCAAATTCGTGCTAAAATTTTAAAGCAGTGTGATTTAACACTAAGTTATTAATTCATAGTAAGATTTCAAAAATGACGCAATGGTTTAGCAATGTATTGACTTATATTTAAAATTATTATATGTAGACATATAGATCTTTAGATTTTTTTATTTTAATTATTTTTAGCTTCACTCTGTATCCCGAACTAACTAGGTAAACAGAGGTAACCTTAGAACACTAGTAATAGTATTAGTGCGAAGACACTCCGCTCCCATTAAGCCAATTCGGTTCCCCACTTACCATCGAAATCTGGAGGCATTGCGTGTTAGTATGTTTAGATATTAATATCATAAAATTATATTATAATCTTATAATTTTCTTATAAAGTAAAAGTATTCAATCACATTTTTTAATATAAAAAAATATTTAAAAAATACCTATGACTGAATTCGTGACTTTACAAAGCGTAGATACTTCAACGATTGTGTATGTAGAACCAGCAGAATTTCAATAAAATTACATTTTTCTCTACATCAAAAATTTTTCATTTCATTTGTGAATAGAACTTTCTTCTCTTCCTTTTCACGTACGAGACGTACGACGTGTATTTTGTACGTGATATGGAAATCTTTTGATCTTTAAATTCTATTTTATGTATTGTTAAATCTGCTGATATTATATGTTTATTAAATTTAGAGGCCGGTCGTGGCGCAGCGGCACGAGGTGTGACTGCAAATCGATTGGTTGTGGGTTCGATCCCCACTCGAGGAGATGAAATATTTACTTAAATTTATATTTCCATTTCTTCGCTCTGGTGTCGAGGTTAAGCGCGACGTTGAGTTCTGCCACTCAACACGCAATGCCTCCAGAATTCGGCAGAAAGTGGGGAACGGAGTGTCTTAACACTAGGTTCCCTCTGCCTACCCTGCTGTGTGCGGGATACAGCGTGAAGCTGATTTATTTTATTTATTTACTTTTATTTAGCAAAATACAAAACACATATATTACATTAAAAGATTACCGACTACACTGTAATGCTTACACTTTCTTTATTTAAAATGTAGGTTACGATTCCATACATAATTTCATACATTTTTTTAACATCATTTAAATAAACTCGAGTGGGGATCTAACCCACAACCAGACGGTTTTACAGTCACACTTTGTGCCCCTGCGCCACGACTGGCCTCATTTTGCTAAATGTATATATTTAATTAAATCTACACATATATTAAAATTGTAATTAATCGATGTCTGTACATGAAAGATGTATAAATAAGTAAATCATATAATCAAGTCAAACCTAGTAATTGAAAATTTACTCGCTTCCTGTTCACTTGTAATTTGGTATAGACCTTTAGTTCTAATAACAATTCAATAATTCTATTTTTTTTAGCTACGTCAGCTTCACGCTGTATCCCGCACACAACAGGGTAGGCAGAGGGAACTTACTGTTAAGACATTCCGTTCCCCACTTTCCGCCGTATTCTGGAGGCATTGCGTGTTGAGTGGCAGAACTCAAAGCCGCAACGCTTTAATTGAAAATTAATATTTTCAACTAAATCGTTAAATAACTTATTCATTCAATAATCCATTCCGGTCCGAAGTGAATTAAGCAAACCCCGAGGCTCGTGTTATCGCCATTTATCATTATCTTAATCTATTTGCGATTTTTTTCGATATCACGTCTCGAGACTGATTTATGTTTGTAATATTCTGATTAATATTTTCTAGCCTTAGTCCATAAGTAGATAAAAATGATTCATAAATATCTTTAGAACTAGATTTCTACAACAATATATTATATTATGTTAATTTAATAAGGATATGTTATAAGGATTTCAACTTCAAACTTCAATTGATTTAATAAGTTCTTTGATTTTCAGGATTATTATACATTTTAAATGAATAGAGTAGACTGTCTACCCACTACTGCATAGTTTTTCGAAAAGTCGGGTTGACTTATTTGAAGATCAAATCGCATGTCTCAATTAATAATTTAGGATGTGGCAAGCTATAATTTTGAGACTTTTTCTTAAATTTGTTAATTATTTCAGATTTATTATAGCCATATTGTAAAAATGTAGAAAGTTATTACACGATACATCTGATTAGGTGTGTCAGAATGCAAAGAAAATTTTTGAGAGAACCGAAGTTTAAAAGCACTCAATTTTCTAATTTAATTCTCATAGTTTTATTACACTAATAACTAATTTATATTTTCATTTCTTACTTCTGGTGTCGAGGCAAAGCGCGGCGTTGATGTCCGCTCTCTGACACGCTATGCCTCCTGAATTCGACACAAAGTGGGGAATGGAGTGTCTTAACACTAGGTTCCCTCTGCCTACCCTGCTATGTGCGGGATATAGTGTGAAGTTGATTTATTATTTTTTTTTATAATTAACTAACATATGAGGCCGGTCGTGGCGCAGCGGCACGAGGTGTGACTGCAAAACCGACTGGTTGTGGGTTCGATCCCCACTCGAGGAGATGAAATATTTACTTAAATTTATATTTCCATTTCTTCGCTCTGGTGTCGAGGTTAAGCGCGGCGTTGAGTTCTGCCACTCAACACGCAATGCCTCCAGAATTCGGCAGAAAATGGGGAACGGAGTGTCTTAACACTAGGTTCCCTCTGCCTACCCTGCTGTGTGCGGGATACAGCGTGAAGCTAATTTAATTTAATTTTTAACTAACATATTCTTTCTCTCCTAGGCTATGCACACTCCGCGTAACACGGCTCCGCGTCTGCGGGGCGCTGAGCGAGGCGGGCGGCGGAGCGGCGGGCGGCGCGGGCGCAGGCGCCGTCACGCTGGCCGCCCGCATGCACAGCAGCAAGCGTACGCTACGGTCCAACGACATTACAGTACCACCGATGGACGTGGAGCTGGACCTCTGCTTCTCGTTGCAGTATCCGCATTTTGTGAAGCGCGATGGTAACAGGTGCGATAAATTTCTGATTTTATTAAATTAAATGTTTGATATAAATAAGTAAAGAGTAACTTAAGAAGATATTCATGGCGTAGAGGCACTAGCGTGTGACGCGCAATTGTGGGTTCGGTTCCCATTCGAGGAAATCTAATATTTAATATTTTCATTTCTCCACTCTAGTGTCGAGGTGCGGCGTTGATCCCGGCACTTAACGCACAATACCTTTCAGAATTCGCTGGAAAATGGGGTACGGAGTGTCTTAACAAAAGGTTCCCTCTGCCTACCCTGCTGTGTAAGGGACACAGCGTGGAGCTAAAATAAAAGGACAAGAAATATTTACTTTATAGAGAATAAGTTGGAAAAATATTTCATAACTTATTTAATTTAAAACTTTGTAACGGAATTAACGAAGAGATAACGAAATTTTAAAGTCGAAAACGAAATGGAGCTTTAACTTTAAGCTGCGAGGCGAATCATGACGCAGGCCCATAATCTTGTGACTGTCGACGCGATAGGTTGCGGATTCGATTCCCACTTGAGAAAATAAAATATTTAATATTTTCATTTTCTCGCTCTGATAACGAGAAGAAGCGCGGTGTTAAGTCTCGCCAGTCAACGCGCAATGCCTGCAGAATTCGGCAGAAAGTAGGAAACAGAAGTGTCTTAATGGGAACGCAGTGTCTCAACATAAGGGAAAATGATAAAAGCAAAGCTAAATAAACTTTAAGCTAAAAGCTTACTGATAATTTGGCATACGACACGGAATATAAAACTCAGTTGTTTCTTATTCATTGCGGCAATTTGCTTAGTTTTACGAGCGGAATGTACCGGAGAATGGTCTGGTTCAAATGTTAACAGCGCAATGATATTTTAAGGTCGAGGTCGGGACTAATGGTGTTTTCGATCATAAAAAATATAGATATAGGAATGTAATTTTTTTTTTATTTATACACTTATCTGTGGAATACGTCACGGCCGAATTTTATTGGAGTTCGTATATAAATAAAGATTTCTAAAAGAAATTTATGGCAGTAAACAAACAAACGAAAGGTATTTGATGGATGATTTGTATAAAAAAATCAGCTTCACGCTGTATCTTGCAGGGTAAGCAGAGGGAACCTAGTGCTAAGACACTCCGTTGCCCATTTTCCGTCGAATTTTTCAAGGCGTTGCGTTTTGAGTGTCGGATCTTAACGCCGCGCTTTTGCTTTCATGACAGAGCGAAGAAATAAAAATATTAATAAATTCATTCTCTCCGTCACACCCTTGTGACCCAGCGTCACGAAGGCCTCTCGGTTTTATAGGTAATATATGAAATAATTTTGTGTAATTATGGTGCATTTATGATTATTTCAACATAATCTTTAAAATACAGCTTCTTCAATATTTTTTTATTTAACATATAAAACAAAGATATTGAGTATATGTAAGATTATAAAAAGTATATAAATAAAAAAAAAAGTATCAAATTTTCCCGGAAAATGTTTCCTGTAATCCTTAGACGAAGTTGACTGGTAAGAGGCTTAGAGCTCCAGCGTAGAATAGGATTTAGATGGCGCAAAGTTAAATCTTATAAATGAAAATTATGTAGAGTAATGCTTTTTATATTTTTATCATTATTTTAATTTTGGTTTTCTAAATTTTTTTTAATATCACTAAATTATGAAATAAAAAATTGTTTATATAAAAAAAATTAGCTTCACGTTATACAGCAGGGTAGGCAGAGGGAGCTTAGTGTTAAGACACTCGGTTGCCGCCACGACGGCCTCAATTATTTTTTTATTTAAAAAATATTTTTGTTGAAGTACCAAGGCAAAAGCATGGCATTGAGTCCTGTCACTCAACACGCAATGCCTTCAGAATTTGGCGAAACATGAGGAACAGAGTGTCTTAACACTAGGTTTCCTCTGCCTATCCCGCTTTGTGTGGGATAAACATAAAGCTATAAAATTATTTTTTTTAAATAATTTGCATTTTCAAGCGATAATAATATTCAATGCAAATTGTAATAAATTTAAATTGATAATACAAGTACTACAGAATACAATAGTGATTAAAGCTTAAAAAAATAAATCTTTAAATAATAAACGAAACATCTTGATTTCAACCCGGAACAGCGACTTCTTTGATGTTTTCCGTCGTTTAATTATTTATATCTCATATAATGTATAATGTTCGTGTAATGATATGTGGAGATGTAAATTAAAACCAGAGTAAGAGTAAGAGGCCAGTCGTGGCGCAGCGGCACGAGGTGTGACTGTAAAACCGACTGGTTGTGGGTTCGATCCCCACTCGAGGAGATGAAATATTTACTTAAATTTATATTTCTATTTCTTCGCTCTGGTGTTGAGGTTAAGCGCGGCGTTGAGTTCTGCCACTCAACACGCAATGCCTCCAGAATTCTGCAGAAAGTGGGGAAAGGAGTGTCTTAACACTAGGTTCCCTCTGCCTACCCTGCTGTGTGCGGGATACAGCGTGAAGCTGATTTTTTTTTTTTGATTTAAATTAAAACAGTTTATAGCATGTCGGTCATACATTGAATGAATTTCCTTCATATTTTCGAATTAAACTTTATTGTTGCTTTAATTGTTGAATATATGTATGTATGATTCAAATAGGAAACGATGATATCTGTGATCTATGTCATATATCCTGCTGCCATTTATATTTAGCATTTTAAAATAACTATAATGCTGGAAGGACTAAATAGGTTTATACTAATATTATTTTTTATGAATATTTTTTTGATTCTTTGTAGAAAGTAGACATTACGCGGTTATTGCGTAATTAAATTAAATTAAATGACAGTATTTATGGTATATATGTAATGTTCAATTAATTTGATGTTATTAATCTTTTTCAGGTTACAGATTATGCTGCAGAGGCGCAAAAAATACAAAAATCGCACTATTCTTGGGTACAAAACCTTAGCGGAAGGAGTTATTCGAATGGACCAGGTAATTGATTATTTTTTTTCTTTTTTTTATAATTAATTATATGTAAAATATTAATTGGATGACAAAGGAATGTTATTGTTTTCTTTTATTGGAGATGGAGATGGAGAACGAGGCCACTCATGCCTCAGTGGAACAAATCGAATGAATCACAATCTGTTAAGTTTACTGTCGTATACTGTAAGAAAATGAAAGTCCTCTGGTAACAACGAAAATTGTGCAGCGATAAGTTCCGCTCCTGACTTAATGCCTCCAAAATTCGGCGGAATGCGGAGAACCGATGTGTCTTGATGAGAAAAGAGTTCCTCCTGCCTATTCTGCCATGTGCGAGATACAGCGTGAAGAAGAACAAGAAAAAAAAGGGAAGAAAAAAATAGTGTTAAGAGTCACCGTTCTCCATTACTTTTAGTGTAGATACTTTTTTATCCACCCTATATTTTTATTTAAGCTTAAAGAACTAAAGTAGCCAATATAAGTTCTAAATTGCTATAACAAAGTGGAAGATTACCGTAGTAAAATACTTTTTACGTCCTACACGTCTTGCCGGTGAATTGGCAATTTGGTTGCCTAACAGCTGTTGCCTGGAGCGAGGTCTCTAAACGATGTATGTATGATAAGTCCTTTTGTGTTACACGTTTATGATAACGAGTTTTGGGTCTATACTATTTGTGATCGGTTGATGAGATCTTTGATTTTGTTAGTCTACTATAGGGAAGTATATTACTAAATCTAGAGAAAAAATGTTTTGAAATAGTAAATCGCGGTGCAGGTGCACAAGTGTGCGACTATAAACGCAACAGGTGGGTTTGTTTCCCACTTTAAGGAAATGAAATATTATCATTTAACATTTCCATTTCTTCGCCCTAAGGACAAGGCTAAGCGCGGCGTTGAGTTCCGCCACTCATAACGCAATATCTCGAGAATTCGGCGGAAAGTGTGGATCGAAATTGTCATAATTCAAACGGAATGTCCTAACACTAGGTTTCCAGGTTTCCTCTGTTCTCATTGTTTATTTTATTTCGTTTTCCATCATATTACATCACGTTTTTATTTATATTTGTTTAAATCCATTCCTAAATTGCAAGAAGCCTACAATACAAAGAAGGCATTTCATTTTAAAACTTAACATTTTTAAGCTTACCGTGGAAAATGTTTAACTAAAAGCAACTTTAGATTTTCAACTTGCTTCTCTATTCACTGCTTTTGCCACTTAAAAAAGAAATAAAAGAACTCAGTGACCCAGTTATCATCAGCAGCAGGCATTATGAAAGGCGACAGCTGTTTCTTAATTGGATTAAAAAAAATACCGCATAATATCATGTTACTATCATTATTCACATATAATGATGTATCTCGTTAGTTTGTATAGCATTCCTTAATTGATGAAATGGAACTTTAAATATTTATATTGTACAATTATAAAAAAAAAATCAGCTTCACGCTGTATCCCGCACACAGCAGGATAGGCAGAGGAAACCTAGTGTTAAGACACTCCGTTCCCCACTTTCTGCCGAATTCTGGAGGCATTGCGTGTTGAGTGGCAGAACTCGACGCCGCGCTTAACCTCGACACCAGAGCGAAGAAAATGGAAATATAAATTTAAGTAAATATTTCATCCCCTCGAGTGGGGATCGAACCCACAACCAGTCCGTTTTACAGTCACACCTCGTGCTGCTGCGCCACGACCGGCCTCTTTAATTAAAAAAAATACTGCATAATATTATGTTACTTTCATTATTCACATATAATGATGTATCTCGTCAGTTTGTTCAGCATTCCTTAATTGTTGTGATGGAACTTTAAATATTTATATTGTACAATTATGACGTTTAATTATACCATCCCGTCCGTTCGTAGTATGAATATTATATAGTTGAGGTGTTTGTTTGTTTGAACGCGCTAATCTAAGGAATTACAGGTTTGAATTATTGAATGAATTGTTTTTGTTATTTTCCAACGCAAAAAGAGAATTTTATAAGTTTGATCTGTCTGTCTGTGTATCTGTCTGTGCCACCGTAGTACCTGAATGATTGAACTGATTTGAGTGCGTTTTTTTTATCGAAAGCCTTGTTCATCGTGGTGGTTCTTGGCCATGTTTTATGAAATGGGATTAGTAGTTTAAGAGCTACAAGGGCTTTGCCAAGATGAAGTAATGAGTTTTTGGGTCGATTGAGAGATTGTTATATATTTTTTTCAAGGAAGGGTATGTTACATTACGTAAATCGTTTCGACGCAACCTTACTGTATTGTACACATAAGCGTATAATTTACTAAAATAATTGCACCGATAAATTAAATAAAAAAGTAAGTCTACACGAGCACCTAAAGTCCAGAACCTCGCCGCCTGAAAATATTAAAATATGGATGTATATTGACTGTACCTGTAGTAAGAGTTAACTCCAGCTCTTAGAGGCCAGTTGTGGCGCAGCGGCACGAGATGTGACTGTAAAACCGACTGGTTGTGGTTCGATCCCCACTCGAGAAGATGAAATATTTACTTAAATTTATATTTCCATTTCTTCGCTCTGGTGTCGAGGTTAAGCGCGGCGTTGAGTTCTGTCACTCAACACGCAATACCTCCAGAATTCGGCAGAAAGTGGGGGACGGAGTGTCTTAACACTAGGCTCCCTTTGCCTACCCTGCTGTGTGCGGGATACAGCGTGAAGCTGATAACTCCAGCTCTTAAAATTTGTATATGACCACCATGGCGGCCACCACGGCGAAAAGCTAGTATAATATATACAGTCAAGTTCATAGCAATTAGTGAATCACGCAATTGAGGACGCCGGTAGTTCAATTTAACATTTATAATTACTTACGTCCCATTGATATATGTATATGTATGTAGGTATGTCAATCCCTAACTTATGAACCAATAAATATGTATTTATGGTCACTGTATAGTAATTGAATGAGAACTGGTTTAGGGCGCGCATATGTATTGCTTAAAAAATATATGAAATAAAAAAAAACAAATTTAAAGTTATAGGCCAGTTGTGTTGCAGAGGCACAAGCGTGCGACTGGACTGATTTGATTTGAGCTTACCTCAACAGGCTATGTGTTCGACTCCGTATCGACTCAACACCTCCAGAATTCCGCTGAAAATGCAGAACGGAATGTCTGAAAACTACATTTCCCGTTTGATTCTACCTCGCTAAGTTCAGGATTTAGCATGATTTAACTTAAAGAATAATAAAAGAATAAAGTAAAATGCCTTTAAATTCAACCTTTCGAGAGGATATATATGTCATATTAAAAAAAAAGATTGGAAGTATTAAATAAATGTCATACAAATAGGTATTTAATAAGTATCTAATGTCTTTACTAAATCTGTGTTCTTTTTTTCTCATTAACTTTTCTGTAAAAATAATATTTGTTTTCAGTAGCGAATTAGAAAAACAACTTCTAAAACTCATTCATTATTTTTAATGAGAACAACCAAGCGAAAAGTTTCCTAAGCCGTCTTATACAGAATATCATTTTGAAATAAGTTTTAAGCTAATGAATCTCTCAAACAAAACAACATTTATTTGTTATTATAATATTTTTTACTATAATAACAAAATTATTAGAACTATTTCGTTGCATACAACGAACATTCGAATCGTTGGCGATCCAATAATCTGTGAAAGGCTTGACACTTTGGCTTTGCGTAGAGATGTGTCCTTGCTGTGCGTTTTCTGCTGCATTTATCATAGAATGGAAGTGTTCTGAAGAACTGCTTGACCTGGTATCTGCCACCGACTTTTCGAACCATACAGTACGTCACAAACTTAAATATCACCATCATCACCTGGATACGTGGGACTCCACTACTGTGGGGTTCCGTATGAACTTTCTTCCACGCTCCACACAACTGTGGAATGCGGCAGTGTTTCCAGGTCGATACGACTTGGGTACCTTCAAAAAGCGCGTCTATCTCTATCTCTAAGGGCGACGCACCTTTAGTTCCTCTGGTGTTACACAGGATCTTGGGCGGCAGAGTTCACTTACCACCAATTTGATAACCTGGTGAATGGTGAACTCTTGTCACGTAATGTCACATAATTTAATAGGAACCTATGATTGTAGAAAATATTCTTAGAAAAAAAAGTTCTTAGTGGGAAACGGAAGTGTCTTGATGGGAACCGAGTGTCTTACAATTTCCCTTAAGGTTCCCTCTGCATACCCTGCTACACGCGGGATACAGCGTGCTGCTGGCTAGCTGAGAGAAAAAATTTGAAGTGATGATTCCTATAAAATAATATTATCTTTAAATAACATTAAACATGGTTACTTTTATATAATAACAGTAAACACTTTACTTAGAATCTTAACGCGATTAGTATGCAGAGTGGTCGTTTTTATTTATCTAGGAATTCAATCGCCGACAGTATTGGTGGCGGTTTATTCCTTGGAAATATTTACTTTGGACCTTTTAATTTGCTCTGAGTGCTATTTGAATGAAGTTAGCGTAGTTACTAAATATCGTCTCGAAAATTCCTAATATATTTATTACGCACATTTCTTAGTATTTTAAATATTAATTAAGTTAAGCTTTGATGTTTTAATATTTCAATATTAGACGAATTTAAAATATTTGTGTTATTAATTGAGATTTCTGTTAAATTTTAAATAATTATTTACTCATTTTCTATGTTAACACTAACTAATGTAGAGAGCAAGATGCTCCACTATCCATTTTTCACCCTATTTTTCAAAAAAAATCCTATTGAGTGTAATTCAATGCCATACTTCGTCTTTTTGATAATATTAAATTGATAATCATGCCCCGCACGAACATCGAAGTCACAACCACCACGCTCACAGTTGGATCTTGCCGCTATTACTGCACCAAGGTGGCTGATATAGGTATTAAACATATGTATTACGTATATGCATACGTTGTAAATATAGCCATACGTCTTACTAACAATTACTACTAGTTTAGCCTTTGAACTGTAATGTGAGATTAAAATCTCTAACATATATTTTTTGATTTTCTCAGGTCCTACAACGTTCCATGGACATGGAGCTGGAGCTGACGAGTGTGGGTGGTAAGGTCGGCGCCGGCGCCGGTCAGCCCGTCGCCAGGCTCACCATCACGGGGCTGGCGTCCACGCCTGTCGATCATGATACGAAGAATAATAATACTTTATTAATTACAGGTATGGAAAGTGTTTAATTTTTTTTATCAGCTTCACGCTGTATCCCGCACTCAGCAGGGTGGGCAGAGGGAACCTAGTGTTAAGACATTCCGTTCCCCACTTTCTGCCGGATTCTGGAAGCATTGCGTGTTGAGTGGCAAAACTCAACGCCGCGGTTTGCCTCGATACCAGAGCGAAGAAATGGAAATATAAATTTAAGTAAATATTTCATCTCGTCGAGTGCAACAGTTTGTGCCGCTGGGCCACGACTGGCCTCTAGGTAATCTTTTTTTTCTGTTCGGGGACCGGGAACGTATTGTCTCTCTGCTATATTCGGTATAAAGCGTGAAGCCGAAAAAATAACTTTTTTTTCATCTCCATTTCACTTATTCCAGAGCGCGGCTACTCAGACGAAGAGGAAGAAGGGGAGTTCAGTTCGGTGGAAGAAGCTGACGAGATGACGTACGGGGCGGCCGCGCGCCGACGCACGCGACAGCTCGCTTTTAATAAAGGAGACTTGTCGTATACCAAGGTGAATAATTTAATATTTATAATAATAATATTGATAAATTAGACGTTAGTTAGTTATTATTCTCATATTAAGTTTGAAGTTTCTTGGAGTTTTTTTTGTTTAAGTGTACATTTTTATTATAATGTTATAGACTTATTTGATAAACGAAAGTAGTTGTCGTCGTGGAAGGTCTTGATCGTAAATCTTGTATTTATATAGTTCTAGAACTTTAGACCATGTACGTTGGCCATGTATGGGTTGATGACAGTGGATGCAGAGGCCGTTGCGTATGGCGTTACGTTCTCTCTAGCCAAAATCCAAAAAAATAAAAAAAAAACAAAAAAAATACCTAAAGAAATACCTAATTTAAATAAATTATTTCAAGCTTTTAAGATATTTTTTTTTATATTATCATGATTATATGATATAGTAAAATTACTAAAGCACTAAAGTAATAAATGTAGTTATATTTTAAATTGGAAATCAACTTTGTCAGTCTTCAGTTTAGTTTCAGTTCTTTCGTTTAATTTTTTTTCGTAAGTTCTTACTAAGTTTTTCTCATTAAAACAAAACTTAGTATACAGATTTGTTTGAAAACTCTATACTATAAATCAGCTTCACGTTGTATCCTTCACACAACAGGGTAGGCAGAGAGAACTTAGTGTTAAGACACTCCGTTCTATTTTCTGTTTTTTAGCTGATTTGATTTTCTATATACTATAGTAACAAATTGTTTAAGCATACTAAGACTATGTATATTGGTACATTGGTACACGCTTAAAATGCTTTATGCATGGTGTGAACGCTTCAAATTAGCCTTTAGCTTCTAGGCTTACTGCTGACAATGCTTAAAAATTTAAATACTTATTTATTAAACCTGAGCTGTGGCCGCAACCGAGCTGTACCCCGTAACTTCTTTTGTGAGGACTGTAAAGCGTGAACTCCCATGATTTGACGTTCCCGTAAAAAAAAAGGTAAATCGTCTTTAGTGATCCTCTTAACTTACGTACCAAATTCCGGCGTTCTACACTGCGGATTGGTTCTGCGTAGCCTGTCAGTCAAATTATTTTACTATATTTATATTAAGACTTTAATCAACATCTAATATAATAAGAAATAACTTATGTTTATTATATTTTATATAATTACGTGATTTATTAACATGTTATAATACAGTTTATTAATTTGTTTATCAAAATTAATATTAACATGTGTTGCCATTACAAGTATAATTTTATTTTATTTTATTTATGTTTCCTATTAATACTAATAAAACGCATTATTAATAATGATTGTCTCTCGCTACATAATTTAAAGTGATTTTTCATTATAACATATTATTATATAGTTTGCTTCTATTTTATTTATACTATATCTGTAGTAGTGATTCTCAACCACTCCGTCAAATTGTTAGTTCTAAAAATGTGCGTAATATAAATGATTTTTTTTAAATATACGTGTGAAAACAGGATGTAAGTTTATAAAGATCAAAATCAGCTTCACGCTGTATCCCGCACTCTCTCTAAGTTTTTGTCATAAACTTAGAGAGAGAGGCCAGTCGTGGCGCAGGGGCACAGAGTGTGACTGTAAAATCGACTGGTTGTGGGTTCGATCCCCACTCGAGGATATAAAATATTTTCTTACATTTATATTTTCATTTCTTTGCTCTGGTGTCGAGGCAAAGCGCGGCTTTGAGTTCCGCTACTCAATACGCAATGTCTCTAGAACTCCGCGGAAAGTGGGGAACTGTGTGTCTTAACTAGTTTCCTTCTACCTACCCTGCTGTGTGCGGGATACAGCGTGAAGCCGATTTTTAAATAAGCAAATAGTAACAACATTTGGTGTGATAATGTATTATTATAAATAAGTGAAAAAAATATTTATAAACCGTTTTAAACATGATACACAATAGTTTGGGAATCACTGCCCTACACTATAATAATATATTTTAAGTATATACACATTTACACAAAATATAAAGCTCAATACACACTATTGTAGCTGTCACGCTCACGCGAGCTAAGCTTCATGGAGAGGCAGAGAAAGATACAGAGTTACATACGATCGAAGGCGCAGGACAGCGACAGCGAGCTGGAGCACGCCGCCAAGCGCAAGGGCAGCCGTGGCAAGCTTGCGGTGAATTGAAATTGTACTCTATGTACAGTGCGGTCAACAAGTCGTGGCCTACATGAAATTAGCTGAAGACGAAGATTTAAATTTTGTTTTTTTTTTCTTTTTTTTTGCTTATTTGGTTTTCGAGATGACAATGCGCAATTGTTGAGAAAACTTCGCGGTATGGCGGTCACGACTCGTCGATCGAACTGTATATGGATACATGCGAGGTTTATGTTTAGTGGTTGTGTCATTGCTGTTTTTTTTTTGTTTGAAAGTTGGTACTTACTGTGTAGATTGATCTGCATGGTTGGTGGTTTCTTTTGTGACGTTTCGTTGATATGTCAAACCGTTTTGACAGCTGTCATGTGAAATTCGAATATTTTTATAGCCGGTATGGCTATTAAATTTTGTATTTATAGCTATTTAAAGTTTTGTTTTTTTTACTAAAATTGTTTCATTGGTTATTGGCATCATATACATATATGTTTATACTTAAAATATGTATGTTTTACCTCAATTAATTAATGAAACACAATTTTTAAAGAAATATATTCGGATATTTTAAACTGTTTCTGATCTTTACATGTGTAGCTTATGTGTATATTATACTAACAAATAAGTACTAATTACATGAATTTTGTATCTATTACCATAAATTAATATTTTTCTTTTGTGGTTGTAAGCTAATAGTTTAAAGTTTGTTAATGTTTACGTAAACTAACTTATCTTTGTATATACAGTTAATTTAAACAGCCTTCGGATATTCTAGAATCTAAAACTTAATATCGTTGGCTTATAAACAGACCATTTTTTTCTTTATATTTTTGAACTCATTTAAAATGAACTTGAGGTCGTCGTGGAGTTATTGGTGTATTTGTCTGAACATGTGATGTCCTTAATTTCAAAACACACTTTTGGGGAAATTTATATTTTTAATGTTTCCCCATTAGATAATGTATAACGATATATTTCGCCACGCAATATTTCCAAATCTTCGTATTATTTTAGAGATCGTAGTGATTTGTCTCCAAATTATATTTCTTTTTATGTATTTAACATACTTTGGTTATATAATCATTCGGGACCCATGTTCAGGGTCTTATACTTCACAGGAGCCTCTAATGGCCAGTTTAATGAACGGCCATTAGGGGCTCCTGTGAAATAAAAATTACTAAAACTTTATTATGATTTATTAATTGTTATACACTCTCTGGACCAAATTCACGTATCTCCGAAGGTCTCGGTATGTCTTACAACGCCACCGACAAAACAAAAAACAAAACTATTCTGAGACATTTCTGGAAAATTGTCGCCCATTTTCCAGAAATGTCTCAGAATAGTTTTTTTAAGAATAATATGTATTTTGATGTTGTTTTTTTTTTTAAATGTAATTTTAGGCATGTTTTAATTGTTCTTGTATGATACAAGAACAAGAATTTACTTATATTTACTATCTGCATGGATGCATGATTTTATAAATTTGTAAGTTGCTTTGTTTAAAAGGTCATATTTGATTTCTCGTGGTGATTGTAAAATTAAAAATAAATCAATCAGCAAATAGGCAGAGGAAGATAGTGTTAAGACACTCCGCTTCCCACTTTTCGCCGAATTCTGAGTGGCGGAACTTAACGCCGCGCTTTGCCTCGAGACCAGAGCAAAGAAATGGAAATATAAATTTAAGTAAATATTTTATCTCCTCGAGTGGGGATCGAACCCACAACCAGTTGCGTTTACAGTCACTCACATAGTGATTGTAATATTAGGCAATTAACATATTCAAAGTCATCAAGTATCTGCATTTATGTTTGTACTGCTCTAAAAATAGTAGCAATTTTGGTAACGCAGGATTTTGTGGTAAATCATATAAAATAGAATATACGAAATTGAACTTTATGAAAATGTACTAAAGTATACTTATAATTTCATTTTAACAATGTATATTTGTGTACATTAAAGATAACATAGCTTCATATTTCGCGGATTAGTTTATCTTGTACGTACCGGTGGGTGAGACGTAGCGTTCGCGCTTATCTTTGCAATGGAGGTGATTGTTTTCTTTTTTTTTTTGTTTTTGTGAAATTGTGATTTTTATCAACGTTTTCATATTATTATTATTTATGATAGTGGCAAATTTGATTTGTGGAAGATTGTACGAAATGTAGGTGTGGGTTCGATTTCTTGTCGTAAGAATGCGTATATGTAATTAGTTGCGTTTTTTTCTGACAGTTGTCTAGAAAAAGTGCAGAAAAGTTGTTTTTTATCAACATTTTCATATTATTATTTAAGATTGTAGCAAATTTGATTTTGATGTGGATGTGGGTTCGATATCCAGCCGATACGATATTAAAATAGTTCCATTTTTTTCTGACAGTTGTCTAGAAAACGGGCAGGATACAAGCTAGCCATACTATACAATATTTTTAAGGACTAAATGTGAAAAATAATGGGGCGTTTTTTATGTGTAGACATGGTGCTGGCAAAAGTGTATGTTTTAATAAGAATTTTTATTTTCAATTAAATTGCACATTTTAAATAGAACCCTATGACCGAATTAAGCGTGTTTATTTATATACATTCTACCGGTGTCGATAGACTAAGTAGTCTTATAAAGTGTTAGACACGTCAGGTTTCCAAAAATTCATCCTACTAAATATACACGATTAATTCGGTTAAAATTTCATTTAAAATGAGTATATGTTTTACTTTTACATTTATACAATTATTTTGTAATATAAAATTATTTAATTTTTTAGTGGAGTATTTAAAGGAGGTTTAATGACTTATTTTTTATTTAATTTTGTTCACTTTATCTTGTCACTAAATAAGCTAGTAAGATGGATGAGTTGGACTCGTCATATATTTTGTAGATTATGGGACGGTGTTTAGTATTTTTTATATATAATTACAATAAGTAGATTTGAAAATATATTCTTCCTACACTATTAATGGCATGAGAGTTAGAGAAAAAAATGTTTTGTACGGTAAAAGAAAAAAAAAATTCTGTTATAAACCCGGCATTTTACAACCATATTTTGACATTCATGTCTCATTATAAAAGTTTTCTTTGCAAATTATATTCCGAAAAAAATGTTATTCACGTGTTTTTCTAATAAAATTATATTATTTGTTCTACAGCAACGCAATTTGAAGCAAAAGTTTGCGGCCCTCCTGCGGCGGTTTCGAGTGCCCGAGGATATGGGGGAGAGGGGGGCGGCGAGGGACACGCACAACGCTCAACGCGACATCGATGAATTATTCCAGGTACTAGAATTTTAATTATAACAAGAAAAATATCTAAGTAATATTTTTTTGTGTTTTACTAGTATCTTCTCTAAAGAAAGAAGGTTTTAAAATCCTTATATTAAATATTTTCTGAAATTCTTTTAATTCAGGAATTAGAGTCACTATCCTGCGGTGAAGGGGAGGATTCAGGTCCAGATCAAATGGACACTATAAGCATTGGGTCGACCCCCAAGCCGTCATTGAGACCGTTCTTTAGCAGTTCCAGGAGTCTTGCTAATCAGGAACATCATCGGCATTCTAACGGTAAGTTGTCTAATATTAGTATGGACAATTCGAAATTTGTGATTTTGGTTGATATTTGTTTTTTTTAAGTGTTTTGAATAATATTGAAATGCTTGATAATTTCCGCTGCGTGTAACTAATATAAACCACGGGTTATAAATCTATGTAGGATTAGAACCCGTCACTAGCTTTATGTTAGTAAATAATTTAATAAGATATATTTTTTGTAAGTTTTATAATTTTATTACAAGAACATTACAATAATTTATATTTGAAAGGTGCCAATATATTTATATGTAAAAATAGCAGAGTGTAAAACGCGATGCGTAATATAGAATGAGCGTCAAGCTCAGTGAGCAATGCCCGAGAGACAGTGCATTGTTTGGCTTGTTTTGTTTTGCTTAGTGAGGAAATAGACCAGATTATAGGAAATATGTTGTCATCGATCAAGTAACGTGATGCATAAGGTGTTAAGTCATTTTAGTATATATTATCTAATAAAGGAATTAAGATTAATAAGAGTAAATCATTTATAAAAGTACATTTCTATATCGTTTTCTAAATATTTTTTATGTTTTGTATCTCAAAATTTTACGTCATAATTACCTTAACCACTAAAAACTACAATGTTCAAACATTTGGCATACAATGATATCAAATGATAATATTGAGAAATCTATGTGTAAAAAAAAAACTATTAACGAATTCTTCTTCTTGGCAATAATTGGAATGCAGATTTTAAGTAAAAACACATGCACCATAAATATAAAATACCATATATAAAAAAAAATCTATACAATGGGCGTGAATCATGAATGAATCTTGAACGCATTTTTGCGCCATGACTCAACATCTTATGTTTTACATCTTGATCGATGGACATTGTTCATATATTTATTTATATTTGTGTTTGTTTTGTAACGCTGTGTGCATAGTGGTAGTGCATGCGCGGGACAGGTGGAAATTATTTAAATTTTATTGCAATTTTACAAAAAAACCTCAAAATTTTTGTGGCAATATCACACTCCCTTTAGTTTGTGAAAATTTATGATTGATATAAAAAAAATATAATAGTAAGTAACTTATTAAATTAAAAGTGTAAAAGTTTTAATAAAATCCCTAAAATAAACAAACGTGTTACCTGTTACTTTTATTTATTTTGTATAAAGCAACAAATATACTAAAACAAAACTCTCTGTGGACAAATATTAAATATATAATTGCTACTAAATCAAGATGAATTTCAAGCTAACGATTTCATATACTATTTGCCCCAACTTCCCCTTTTTTTTACTGAATATAAGATTTTCCAAATTATTTTTTTTTACTAAATTGGTTATAACTATACTATAAATGAATAATAACAAAACCGCCTGTCCCGGACCAATGTAACGTGCATGCGCAGTGACGCGACACGCCAGCCTCGCGTCCGCCGCCGAGCTGCGCCCGCGCGACCGCCACCCGTCCGTGCCTCTCACAGGTACACGCATCACGCGTACAGTGCGGTCGGCGAGTCGTGGCCGCTCTGGAATTAGGCTTTTTGCGTATTGGATCGTTCGGAAAGAAAATACAAAAAAAAAAATCTTAAATTAAATCCAGCATCTAATTTCAGGGTGGCCACGACAGTCGACCATACTATATATTGCCTACAAACACACTTTACACATAAAATTAATAATAATTTATATTAAAATAGCTTTAAGTATAACAGAACTCTATCTTCCTATTCAATTACTCTACCTTCACATTTTACTGTAGATGGTACACAATCGAACTTATATTACTTAATACAAATTGAGTTTAATTTAAACTTACATCAAACTTTAATTATGAAATATATAAAAGTGAACAAAATAGGAAAATCATATATTTAATATTTTCATTTCGTCACTCGGTTAACAAGACAAAACGCGGCGTTGAGTTCCGCCACTGAACACACAATGACGCTTCGAGAATTCGGCAGAATAAATTAACACATGTTTCTTCTCAAATATTTTTACTGTTGCTTTAGGTTAAAATTACGAACATTTTTATTTTATTTTTGTTTTAATACTATAAGCAAGCTTCTGTCTGTCTGTTTTATTCTTTTCTTTTTCTATTCTTAGCTTCTTTTTTTATTTAGAAATGTATACTTCAGCTTTGCAATTGAAATCTAGTGGATATAGTATTACTTGACTATTTGGCGACTTTTCATACTTTAACTATTTTCTACTCTTACATCGTTACTCTTCTATGTTGATTTCTATTGAGGATTCTTCTAGAAGTTCTATAAGGTGCATTCAGGTTACTCTGAAAATCGAATATTTCTATAGTTATCTTTACGTATCAAACGTAGCAGTATTTCGTGCTTTGTCAACATTTTCCTTGAGGTCGTCGTGGCGCAGTAGCACAGCGTAATCGAAATAAGTTCAATTTCCACTCAGTCTGTCAGTTATTTTTTTTTTCTTCGCTCTCGTAATAAGCGCAACATTGAATTTCCCCACTAAATACGCAATATCTCGAAAATTCACCAGAAAGTGGATAATGGAGTGCTCCAAGTTTCCTCTTTAAGGTTTCTGCTATGTGAATGTTGCCAAAGCACAAATTAATTACTCCTGCCTTTGGTACATAAAGGTCAAAAATACAATCAAAAATATCCGATTTTTGGTATAACCGGAACGCACCCTATATTAAAAGAAAAACCAATATTTACTAAATGTTTTCATAATTTAGAATCAGAAGCGGTTCGTAGTTCAGCGGGCGACGAGCGCGGCAGTGAGGGCAACAGTGACGGCGACGCGACGCTGGACGCGCCCGTGTCCGGCGCGTCTGTGTCGAGCTCCCCGCCTAATGAGACTAAGGTAATTGAAATCTTTATTTGCAAATAAATTCTTTAAAAAAATTTACGTAGAGCGATTTGAAATTTGGATATTGACCAAGAGTTCTTGTCACTCTAAACTCTAATAAATTACAACCGCCTATGAATGTAATATACTCCAAATTACAAATACATAGTTAGTAAAAGATATTATTTGTTATCAATTTCAATCAGCTAATCTGCAAAAAAATATTATTTTCCCCTAAGATCTTTGAAGGCATTTATAGCTTATAGCTAGGATTTATTTCTTCCAATTCCAAAAGATAACTCCAAGAAAATATAAAAAATGAGCCCTTTTTCTGTAAGTTATATATAAAAAATATACTATTTGCAGGAGGATAAAAGATCCAGGTTATTTCGTAGCGCCACAAGCGGTGGTAACTTAACGCCGGCGGCCGCGGCGCGCAAGAAGAACTCGCTCGGCATAGGAACTGAACGACCGCTGTCAGCGCACGACCTGCCCGCTCAGAGTCCTACCGCGATTGAAGTAAGTTTATAGATGGATCGTTTTAGTATACAATAGAATAGATATTCAGATTAACATTTAATTTCCTACTAATAATTTTGCTGAAAGTCAAATATTTGCTGGATTTAATTTAAAAATTTATTTGAATTATCATGTTTCTTACCTCCTTAGAGAAAATTTTCTTTAATCAATTAAGAATTTGTTCTCATACAAAATTACACACACACATATATACGGTTGATGAGTCGTGTCGGCACTGAAGTTATTCAACAGATTTGATTTTAGGATTTCTTCTTACTGTTCTTTATCTTCTACCCGAGTACATAATGTGCTAAAGTTCAGAAAGCTTTCAATTGAAAGCGGCCACGACACTATACTCACTCGAACACGCTGTTCCAGCCGCGTCGCACGATCCTCGAGCAAGTGAACCGCGTGCTGGGCGAGGACGCGCCGGTGCCGGAGTGCGTGGCGCTGGCGCCGCCCGTGCTGGCGCGCGCGCTGCAGGCGCTGGCCGTGCCGGCCGTGCTCGTGGCGCCCGGCGCCGCGCCCGACGCGCGCGCGCTGCTGCACGCCCTGCTGAGTAGGGCTAAACAGTGAGTGTCTTACTACCTGTCTGTTCTATTCGTTTTAAAAAAAATCTTTTTAAAAATATAATAATAGCGCTGCCATTTTAAGATACTAGTCTTTTCAATAGATTTAACATTTATTAAAATAAAATCAAATCAAATCACGCTGTACCACAGGGTAGGCAGAAGTACCTAACATATTATTAGACGTTCCACATTTTTCGCCGAAATCTGGAGGCATTGCATGTTGAGTGGCGGAATTCAACGCCGCCTAGTTAGCAGAGCGAAGAAATGGAAAAATAAATTTAAATAAATATTTTATATCCTCGAGTGAGGATCGAACCCGAGTCGCGATAATACAGTCACTTTTAGTGTCCCTGCGCCACGAATGGCCTCATGATCATTTATTCTTTGTACTAATATAAATAATAACAAACCATCTAATGAGCAAAAATAATTGCTTCACACAGAAGTAACAGGCGGATGATCCGCATATGCGTGTGCGGCGGCGAGGCGGCGTGCGCGGCGGCGCTGCGCGCGCACGCGGAGCTCGCGCGCCGGCACGACTCGCCGCAGCTGCGGTTTTATGTTGTGCCTGTTGGTAAGTGTTGTTCTGTTTTTCTTTTTCTTTAACTTCTCGCTATATCTCGCATATATCAAGGTAGGAAAAGGAAAAGTAAGTAGCAAGAGGAACCTAGTGTTAATTGTTAATTAAGACTTCCATTCTAAATTTTCCACCTAATTCTGGAGACACTGCGTGTTGAGTGAGGGAATTGCACGCCGCTTTTTACCTCGCAGAGCGAAGAAATGAAAATATTAAATATTTCATTTCGTAAAGTGGAAATTGAACTCATAACCTATATATAGCATTTACAGTCGCAACGCTTGTAGGTAGGTACCTCTGCGCCACAACAAGCCTTATACAGTTCGTTTAATTTCATTTCTTCTTAATTTTTAGTCAGCTTTCCAAGTTAAAGATAGCTTGGTTCTAAACTTATTTGATAAAAAAGATTTTAGTCAATAGAACTATTTAGTGAACGTTTTATTACTTTTAAAATCTATTAGAATATTTCATATTTTTTTTATTTAAAAATTTTGTAGAAGCCAGTCGTGCCGCAGGAGCACAAAATGTGACACTTTGTGTCCCCGGTTCGTCCCTGTCAACTGTTTATAGGTTCGATCTCCACTAGAGAAAATGAAAAATTTATTTACATTTATATTTTCATTTCTTCGCTCTGGCGTCGAGGCCAAGCAACACTCAATGCCTCCAGAACTCGGCGGAAAGTGGGAAACGGAGTGTCTTCCACTAGGTTCCCTCTGCCTACCCTGCTGTGTGCGGGATACAGCGTGAAGCTGATTTAATATTTTTTTTATATAATTTAAATAATATTTAATTTTTGATATTTAAGTGTAATGGTAAATTACTTTTTATAATTATTTTTGGAGACCAGCGACCTAGCATTTGACGACAAACGCGACGGTTGTGAATTCGATTATCATTCAGAGGATTGTTTTTCTCGCTCTGGTAACAAATCAAAGCGTATCATTCAGATCCGCCATTCAACACGGAATATCTCAAAAATTGGTATTAAAATGGGAAACAGAGTGTCTTAACACTAGGTTCTCTCTATATGTAAATGTGTTCCATCTCCAAAGGTCCAAACACGATATCGCGGTGGCTGGCGGCGTCGGACAGCGCGTACGCGGCGCTGTTCTGCAGCGAGGCGTGGGCGGCGCTGTGCGAGCGCGCCGGCGACGCCTCCATGCCCGATATAGCTGAGATGTCGTCTAGGATCGCTAGGTATTTATACTTTTATTTGTCTATTTATTTATTAATGGTACTTCTTTATAGATATAATAATATTTTTTATCGTTCGTTTTAATTGTCTAAGGCTTATATAGAGTAGTTAAAACTGTGCTTTTATTTGAAATGATGAAGATAAAAACATTCTGTATATATATTTTTATTAAAATAAAAAAAAAACTGATCCCTGACTTAAAAAAATTGTTAACTTTCCACTCTTCATATGTTGTTGAAGTTACTTAACTTTTAGATACATTAAGTATACACGACTAAACTTAATTTAATGACTATTATACAAAACGCGCCGTGAGTTTCCAGCACTCCTCAGGCAATGTCTCGATAATGAGGCGTTGCGTGGAGAATGGAGTGTCTTTATATAATACTCAGAAAACTACTTGATAAAGGGGAAACGGTTATAAATTATACTAGACTATAGTATAAGATATTCTTCAAAATATATTACAATATCATATTTTGTCAATTACAATTAAAACTATCTTACATATTCAATTTCCAGGTATTTAAACAGCATCGGTCCAGTCAACAACATTCCGATAGGCGAGGCGATGGTCGCGTACAGGGAGCGCTCCGGCGACGAGGACTCCAGCCAAACTTTTGTACCTTTCATTGCGGTATGTGAACACTTAAGGTTAATTTTGTGATGGAAGGATTGTTTGGACTAATTTTAAGTTTCTTTTTCTAGCTTCACGCTATATCTTTAGCGAGGTGAGAGTTTTAAGTTGATTTTGATTATTTTTGTGCCTTTGTGCATGTAGTAAATGTATAGTTGTGGGTTTCATCCCTTATCATGAATATACGAATTGTCTACATACTGATGAACGGAGGATGCAAGCAATAGAGAGGTTGACGGAAAATGGGAAACGGAATGGCTTATCACTATGTTCCCTTTGCCTACCCTGATGTGTGCGGGATATAACCTGAAGCTGATTTAATTTTAATTTCAAAATAGAAACTCAAAATAATCGTTATATGAAATCGATAAATAAAAGAATATTTTTAAATGTTTTTTTGTTATACTGTGTTCCTCCTATAGCAGGGTAGGCAATGGAAATAATTCACATTTCCAACTAAGTCAGGTTCTGTGTCGTTGTACCAGGATGTCTTCAATTGAGATTATGTTATATATGTATAGATTTTAAAATCATATCTTACGTTAGAGACTATGGTTTTCCATCCTTCACACGTTTTGCCTTATTTTTCAAAAGATCCACGTATTTGTACTAACGACCTGATTTTTATGACATTATAAATGTAAAAGTTTGTGTGGATTGATGTTGTTCCTTTTTCACGCAAAAACTACTGAAAGAAAGTATTTGATGACACCAGTATCATATTCGTATTACAAAATAAGTTTAGCTATAGTATAATAATAAATTTAAGCGGACGTAGTCGCGTTTGTGTTGCTAATTTAACACATGTTTGCGATTCATATCCAGGAGGTCCGCGTGGGCTGCGCGGAGGGCGGGCCGTCGTCGCTGGAGCTGGACGAGGGCGGGTCGCCGCCCGCGCGCCCGTCGCCGCCCGCCACGCCGGCGCCGCCCGACCTGGCGCCGCCGCTCGCGCTCGCGCGCACCGAGCCGCTCGAGCTGCAGCTGGACTACTGGCTGGTGAGTGTTGCTACACCTACTACCCTTCCGTTACTATTAAACACTACCGTTGTCCGCTTTCCGCCGAATTCTGGAGACTTTGTATGTTGAGTGGCGAAACTCAACGCCGCGTTTTGTCTTGTTACCAGACCGAAAAAAGCTGGTCGCGTTTACAGTGGCGCGCTTTTGATGTTATGCTACGACATATATAAAACATAAACCGTAGTGTTGTAAACTCATACAACGTTTATTTCCGCTGGAAATCCCCTTATCATCGCTGTCTCCCTTTTCAAACTGCTATGTGTGCTCGCCGTAAGACCATTTCAGGTGAACAGCAGCATCACAGCATCAGTCCATCGTAAATTAAAAAAAAAAACATTTTATTGCGTCTTCAATGCGGAACTGTGGTATTATATTTTCATTTTCGTATTGTCAAACGCAGCAGGATTCCAACTCCCACCTCTTAGAAGTCATCCCGATTACACCATTGTGTACGTTTTTTATCTTACCTATAATTATAAGTGCTGTAAGTCATTTTTTTTTATTTCTCATTACAACCGCAGGTGGGTGCAAGATGCGCGGAGGGTGGTGGGGGCGGAGCGGAGGGCGGAGGGAAAGTCACTCTGAAGGGCTCGTTTAGAGCGTTGTTGGTGACGCGACACAACCACCATCTGTGCATCACTTATCTCACTAAAGAGAAGAAGCAGAAGAGTGAGTTATTTAGTTAATATGAAGTGATATTTAAAAATATATTTTAATTTTTTTAGACCATTACTAAATCAATCACAAGAGACTTCTTATAAAGTAAATCCGCTATTGTAAATGGAATTTAAATGTATTTTTTTAATTATGTATATATTTACTACAATAAAGAATATTCTGCATTATCATAGGTTTCGAGGCCTTCGTGGCGCAAGGGCACAAGAGTGTGACTGTAGCGCGTGTCAAATTGATTAGTTATATAATAGACGTTGTTGCTCCTCACCTCGGAACTATATTTAATAATTGTATAGAGTATGGTGTGTTTCCTGACCTAATGAAATTTAGTAAAGTCATACCTATATTTAAATCGGGTAGTACATCTGATCCTAATAATTTTCGACCTGTTTCTATACTACCCTCGTTCAGTAAGATTTTTGAAAAAAATATCCTAAATCAAATATTACTGCATTTTGATTCACACAATCTCATGCACAATAAACAGTATGGTTTTACTAAAGGTCGTTCAACTACAGATGCTGGTATAGGTCTTATAAAGAATATTTATGAGGCTTGGGAGGGATCGCAGGATGCTCTTGGCATGTTTTGTGATTTGTCCAAAGCCTTTGATTGTGTACAGCATTCAACATTGGTCATGAAGCTACACTACTACGGCATAAGAGGACATGCACTCAATCTTCTGACCTCTTATTTAGCTGACAGAGTTCAGAGGATTGATGTGAATGGCAAGAAATCTCCTGGTTCGGTAATCGGCATGGGGGTCCCACAAGGGTCTATTCTTGGTCCTTTTCTCTTTTTAATATATATTAATGATTTACCATATCTAGTTGAAAAGGATCATGAGATAGAATGGTTTTCTGATGACACCTCATTGATTTTCAAAATAAAAAGACGACAAATCGTATATGACGATGTAAACAATGCTCTCTCGAAAGTAGTACATTGGTTCTAGTAGTACATTGGTTCAGTGTTAATAACTTACTATTGAATAGTAAAAAAACTAAATGTATTATTTTTAGAACACCTAACACGAAAGTTGTTAAAGCCGATGTACTCTTGAATGGTGAACCCGTAGATCCTGTCGATTCTACGGTATTTCTCGGTATCACCATAGACTCCAAATTACAGTGGGGACCCCATATTGATGGATTGGCGAATAGACTTAGCTCTGCAGCTTTCGCGGTCAAAAAAATTAGATCATTAACTGACGTAGAAACGGCTCGACTTGTTTACTTCAGTTACTTCCATAGTATTATGTCCTATGGGATTTTACTTTGGGGTAATGCAGCCGGTATCCAACCGATATTTGTCCTGCAGAAGCGAGCTATTCGTGCAATCTATAACTTAGGCCCTAAAGACTCCTTAAGGCAAAAGTTTAAAGAAATTAATATATTGACAGTTGCATCGCAATATATTTTTGAAAATGTTATGTATGTTAAGAAAAACATTAATAATTTTACCAAAATTGGTGATTTTCATAATATTAACACTAGAAATAAGCATAATCTTGGTGCACCTGTAACTCGGTTGCATCGAATCCGTAATTCTTTTATGGGACAATGTGTACGCTTTTACAATAGGATCCCAGAAAACGTCAGAGAATTTTCTATATCACGATTTAAAAAAATTGTGAAAAGACGTTTGTGTGTTAAAGGTTATTACCAAATTAATGATTTTGTAAATGATAACACGCCTTGGGAATGAAATGCTCGCTCCAGTCTGTTTCAAAGGTATCATTGTCACAAATAATTAAATATGTATTTGTTTAAAATTGATTTTAAAAAATAGGTCCCGCTGAGTTTCTTGCGCCGGTTCTTCTCAGGTCTGAGGCATTAATTTTAGTGAACTGGTGGTAAATTTGACGTTCAAAAAATGAAGCATGTAACTTCTTATTTTGAATAAAATTATTTGAATTAGATTTTTTTTTTTTTGAATTTGAATTTGAATTTGTTGTGGATTCGATTCCCACTCGACGAAATGAATTATTATTTCTTCGCTCTGGCACCAAGACAAAAAGACAGGCGTGGAGTTCTGCAACTGAGTACGCAATGCCTCGTAAAATTCGGTGGAATGTAAGGAACGGAGTGTCTTAACACTAAGTTCCCTCTGCCTACCCTGCTGTGTGCGTATAGCGTGAATCATTCTGATAGTATAGATATTTTATTTAAAAAATATTAACTTTATCTCAACATATCTTCAATTATGCCACGTCAATCATACGTCGTCGAGTAAATATAACTTAATATTATGTTCATTATTTTTTTTCACAGTAATGAGACTGGGTAAGAAAAAGGAGAAGAGTGGGGAAACAGAGACAGGACGCGCTCAGACGGTGGAAGGAGTCGCCAGGCTCATCTGCTCAGCTAAGGGCTCGCATAATGCACCTCTAAAAGGTATTTATATGTTTAATTTATATTAGAAATATTTTTATTATGTATATAAGGACAATATGAGGACATGCTCACTGTGGTGCAGATAGTGCGGCGTTGAGTTCCACCATTCAACAGCCAATAATTTGAAAAAAAATGCGATAACTGGAGAGCACAGCGTTTTAATGCTCGATTTTCTTTATCATGCTATATGTGTGAAGCTGTTTAATTTTTTTTTAAAACATAAAGGTCATCTCTGTATTTTGTCTAAGCACTAAAACTCCGCTCATATTTTAAATACAGACTTCTTCGTTTAAATTAAACCTAAAACTGTAATGTTTTTAATAATAATAAAAAATATAAATCAATAATTTCTTTCCAGTATACATCGACGGCACTGAATGGAACGGAGTTAAATTCTTCCAACTGTCCACGCAATGGCAGACTCACGTGAAGACCTTCCCTGTTGCAACTTGCGGGGCTCCCCTCGCACCTCCTGAGACCTAAGCCCTTTGAAACCCCTTTCGACGACCACGCAAAGACCTTTCGAGTGACCCCTGGGACCCCTCGAATGACCTGGGAACTCTTGGACCGCTTTGGTAAAGGTCGAGTGTAGTCAAGGTACACTTGGCTGATATCTTAATAGAGATCTCTTTGTAACGTCTTATAAGGGACTCGTATGAAACTAATACCGACTTCTTCTTAATCGAATTGTTGGTTTTTTAAGCGTTAATGTCGCTTTTTATATAATATTGGGCTAAATATGTGTGGATAAATTAGAAGCGAAAAAAAAAAATGTTTTGTGATGGTGTTATATCATAAATTATTACGTGTATGAATATTCAAGCAAACCAATGAATAGGTTGTTAGTCGGTAAAATTATTTAGGGTTGAATTTTATCTGAACATAGTTCAGGTTCGAATCCCGTGGTCTCGATGTATGGAAGAGGCTTTCAGGTCATTTGCGCAAATGTGACCTCAGAAAATGGAAACAAATGAATAAATGAACTAATTAAATGTAGAAATTTAAATGGCTTAACCCGTTTTAATTAAATATTTTGCAAGCTTATATATGTTAGTAACTATACAGATTTTGATGTAACTTAGTCGATGTTTTAGGTCATTTTTGCGCATATGTCCATATTATATTAAACTCAATATTATTGTAGCGTTACTTAATAGTCGAGCTGCCATTAGCATGGCTTTTATTATGGAACTTTGAATCGTATTCTATGTGCATTAGAAACGATTTTACGTTAACTGCTATATAATAAAGTTGCATAATGAAGGCTCAAAAAAAAACGCATTATAGTCATTTCATAGTAGTATTTAATAATATATTAGATATTTTAATTTTAATAATTAAATAAATAATTAATAAAATGTACTCAATTCGTATTGGAGTAAAATGGTTCGTGACATTTCCATAGGTTAGTTTTGTGGTGAACTTGCGGTGTTTTCGGCACATATCAAGTGGGGGAGTGCGTTTTTATTTTGTCTGTGATTCGAGAATGTTTTTTTTTTGTTAACGCGATTTGTCGATGGTCGCTATTTTTTTTTTGTATTTTTCTAGAGAAGCAATAGCTTTGATACTGTAGCGTTTTTTTTTTATATATTAACAGTGATAATCCCGTTTGTAATAATATACGCTAATCTAAATTTGCCAATAACTTGTGAAGTTAAAGAGTATTATTATATTCGAATTGAAATATAACTTTTGAATGATACGATTTAAGTGAAATTTAATCGCGTCGTATTGTATAAAAATATTTGAAAACTAATGTATGCAAGAGGCTTGGTTTCCAACGAGTTTTTCAAAATATCACAGATTCTTACTCTATCGGTGTTTAGAAAATAAATTTAATGTATATCTGTGGTTTTAGATAAGATAATTTGTACACGGCAACGAAATTAGGGCTAAAACGGAGTATGACTCGTTTATGGAAAGTCGATGTTCGTATAAAAAATATAAATTAAAATAATGAAACTACAAATGATTCATATCTTTGAAGTAGGTAATGACGATTAAAATAAAATTAGGAACCTTAATTGTTGTTTGTTTGAAATTTTATTAATAGCCATTATATATATAATATTTTAAAAAATAAAGGAACAATTGGCTTTTCTTTAACAATACAAAAATATACGTGTATAAATTTAATTACCACGATTTAGTCATCATAGGCTTTTGTGGAGCTCAAGGTGCTCTTCCAAGTTTACTTTTCACCCGCTGAGTGCCAAATTTTGATCATTTGCCAGTTAACTTCCAGCTATGTTTTTTTTAAATCATTATTACTATACATTACGGTCGACGAATCGCGGCCTGACCTGAAGTTAGCGGTATTTTATTTTAGAATTATTATTTTTCATTATTTTCCTCTCGATGAAATATGTGCAAAAGATTAGAAAACATGACTTCAGGGCAGCCACGACTCGACCGTACTGTAAACTGTATTAAAATAAAAAAAATACAGAACCATTCTTTTTTTTTCTTTGTATATGACTAGTACTTTAGAATATTACAGATTGTATAATATTTATGAGTTGACTTGTCAATTTCTATGTAAATGTTTCTTTTTTAAATAATCTGACAATGATCTTAATTGAGTCCTTTTTGAATGAATATTATGTTTAAAAAATAATGACTGTCAACTGTTTGTTATTTATTCTAAAGTATGATTTTATTTAAAGGTTTCGTCATTTTCACTTAAAACTAAAAACTTTTGTATGGAAGAAACAACATTGTATGTAAAAGGCTTTTTAGGGAAACTTTGAGACATTTAAAAGAGATTTTAAAATTCTTGTCATATCTACAAAACCCATTATTGTACGTGAAAAATATTTTTATTGTACTTTGTATGGATGTAATTCATAATGAAGAATGTAGTATATTTTCTACCCTGATCACAGTGACATTGGCATTCATCGTCGTCGTGACATTTGTGGGTACAGGGTTTGCCTATTAATATTATTATTTAGAAATACCTTTTCTTAGCTTCACGTTGCTTCCCGCATAAAGCGGGGTAATCAAACCTATCGTTAAGATACTCTTTACCTTACTTTTTTTCAATACTTGTATTGTGTACAAAATGTTTCCACTTACACTATTTGTATAAGGCTGTCGTGGCTCGGTGGCACAAGGGTGTGACTATAAACGTTTTCTTGGTCTGGTACCAAAGTGAAGCGCGGCGTTGGGTTCCGCCACTCAACATGTAATGTCTCGAAGATTTGGCAGTAAGTGGAAAGGTCTTAACACTAGATCCCCAGGTTCCCTCTGCCTACTCTTCTATGTGCGGATAGAATATGTGCGGAGGATATAGTGAAGCGAAAAAAAATTATAACAGTAAGAGTATCCCTTTCTATAAAGTATAAAATAAAATAATGTTCAAAACATTTTTTTTTACTATGGCAATTTTAGTACAGGAAATTATAATTTTAGATAACATAATGACTGATTGACATCTCTGCATACTTTTTTTGTGTAAGGATGAATGCAAAAGTTTTGTTTAAATTATTCCTAATAATATAGCACAAAAATATAATGTATTTGGTTTTATTTTTAAAATAAATAATATGTAATTTGTTTTTACGATGTGTCTAGGTCCAATGTGGTGTTGACATATAAAAACTTAAGTCTTTTTGTATTTTATATATATTATTTTATATATAACAATAAAAAAATTATAAATTCTATTCATTTATATTAAAACATCTATAAAATGATAGAACATATGATTTCATTGGTAATTAACATTAGAACAGTTTCTCCATGATATGTAAAATTTTTGTTTATTAATAAATGTTTTTCTTTCTGCAATGCATTAGTAACACTAAAAAAAAATATCTTTTCATTTATTTACTTACAACTACCACATAATATCTACTGTTCTTTTTTATTACTTTAAAATTAATTGTTTATGTAATGTAATTGTAAATTTCAGCTCGTGTCAATATTATCATAGTTGAAGTTTCTTATTGTTTTATTATAATAACAATTTTGCATGCTGTGTGGGGAGGCTTGTCTAGTCGTTTGTGAAGTGTGCTGAAAATAATCTTTTTGTGTTGACAGCTATTGTAATTTTCCCATTGAAAATATATTTGTTTTCTATAAAACAATTTACAGGCACAAATTGAAGTGACTTTTATATATAATGCCACTGTATATAATTTTGAATGCTAGTATTTATTATATTATAAATATTATGAAAAATTTTAATGTATGTGTGTTTCAACAAATTATTGTTATTTTCACATATTCATCGGCTTTCAAATGAAATTTTGATCCTTAATTTTTCAAAAAAAAATGTGTAAACTTGTAATTTTGTATACTGTTTTCTCTAAATTAGTTTTGAAAATGTGATCTTTTGATATTTTACATTGTAACAATGCCCATAGTAATAAATTTATAGGCCAACTTTAATTTGTATGTATTATAGGTACTATAATAATCTAGACAAAGATTACTATTCACGAAATTTAAAGCTTCATTTTAAAGTAAACATGTACTTTTGATTATCTGCAGTGTATAGCAGTCTTTAAAGTGCCATTAATTTTCATAGTAAATGGCATATAAAATAAAAAGCTCAAGTTCTCGGTATAGAGGCCTAGCCGACTCAACATAGCCGTGTATTACATTATAAACATTATAATAGAAATAGTACTTTTATAATAAGCTATTATGAAATATTGTATGTTGAATATTAGTAGTTTGCTTAAAATGGTAAGTTTAACTTTCTTTTTATGTATTTATGATTTTATTTCATGTCACTAATTTTGAAATGTTCAAATATTTTTTCAAATTTCCAAAAAAGTAAATATTTTCAATGATATTATGTATTATTCTTCATTTTCAAATTAGTTTTTTTTTCTATGATATTTTAAGCAGACTATTAATGCTCGAAAAAAATATATAATATTGTTTAATATAATTTTGATCTCATATCTGCTGACTGACTTGGCGATTAAATTTTTTTAATTATTTGGCTGTACGCTTAGAATGATTTAATTAATGTATTATAAGAAGGTATTCAATGCAACTTGTAATCATATATCAATAATTTAGTTATTCATCACAAATAATTTACTACCAATTAAATATGGCTAACTATAGTTATTATGTTTAGTTCAGATAGTTACATTAAGTTGAATTAATTAGTACAAAGGTATATTAGATTTATGTTAATTTTATGTTATTTATAAAACAATTTTATACATTTCAAAGTAGCGAAGGTGCAATAAATATATGGAAACTATTAATTTACAGACAGATTCTGGTCTAACAAGTTGTTTAACATCAATGTGTTTAAGCAAAGTCATGAGATTTATTATTTTATCACATTTTGCAGTATGATTTGTATTTATTGTACAAATAAAATTTTGCATTAAAATAGTTGGTCTTATTTGACATATTTGGGATTTTCAATGTAAATACAAGTGTGTATACAAAATATATATTTATATATTATAATAATAATATCACTTACATGTTATAAACCATTGAATAGCAAAAATTGATTTCTTAGGCCATTTTCTCCGCCAACTCCACCTTCAGGAAGTATATACAACAAACCATCCTCCTGTTTCTTTGGTGAGAATTCCCATAAGTTTTTATTACTTTTGGCCAATTCTTCTAGAGGCCAAATGGCAATGAATCTAGACTTTCCGTGCCTACACAATACATATACATTTCTGGGATCATTTTTGAAATTATCTCCAGGATCGGAAATAATAATTATGCCACACACAAGGGCCCAGTGAGCAGTGTGACCATGTCTTAAACACGGAGAGTGGTTGAAATCTGCATCATATCTGATTTGGCATTAAGAAAACAGAGAAGAACAAATAAATAATAGAATAATGTGAATGAATGTCTTAACACTAAGTTTCCGGATTCCCCTTTCCTACCCTTCTGTGTGCATATGTGTTGATACAAGATAGAGCTAAAAAAATAATAAAATAAAAGAATCCATTGTGGCTAAATGAAATGATTATGATGTGGAGTTTGGGCACTCAACATGCAGTTTGAGATTCTACTTTGCTACATGCAGAATCCACTGTTAAGTAACATGACAATTTATATTTATTTTGTGTGTTTATCACAAACCTTTTCGAATTAAAAAGGATACGGAACTAATAACACAGCACCACTCAAAAGTTCTAGTATAATTTCCTCAGAAAATAAACCACCTGTTCTTATAGAATAATTAATGTTTTCTATATCAGCTAAACTTATAGCCTTCTCGGCTAGCTTTACCATGTTTTTGCAGCTGAACATTTCCCCATTGTTGCTGTAACCTTCTAATTTAGTGATACTCATGAGTTCTTCTGGAGCAACTTCTCCATTTAAGATCATCGATAAAGCCACCAGTCCACAAGTGGGCCCTATTTGTAGTATTGATTCAAAATGTTTGTAGTTATAACGATATGGTGGTTCGTGTAAGCAGATATTATTTTTAGCACAAGCTTCCCATAACTGAGGCTCGTGGGTGGCCCACTCGCAGACATCGGAGTAGCTGAAACTAGGTGAACTATCACAAGACTTGGCTGGAGAGTTTGCAGGGAGGGAAGGTGGTGGCGGCGGCGGTGCTGGCGGTATAGTACACATAATTATTAATTATAAAAGAAAATGTTATCGTATACTTCTATTTTTATACATTGTGCTGCGATATCTCTTCTGGACTTTGATAACAACAATCATTCATTCTTTTTGACAAACAGCTGATTACAATCGCATCATTCAGTTAAGTCTGATAAGATTGTTTTTTTATATTTTTTTTATTGAACTTACTTTCATAATTATGAATTCATATTTTTTGTAATTATATTTATTGTATAATTATTGTACTTCACATTTTAGTATATCTATTAATATTACAAATATTTTATAAAACAACATTTATATATTTTGAACGCATCTCACGCATTGATTTCTTGGGTGTGGTAAAGTTTTGTTCATTCATTTTAAAGTCAATGTTTCATTCGTTCACTTAATTCAGCTGGCAGATGGCGATCTGTTGAGAGAGATAATTATAGTAATTTTGCCGTAATTTAACTTGTTGAAACTAAGTGAAAGTACTTTCCACTGGAAACTGGTTTAGTCTAAAAGTAATTCATCATGGCAGACTCGCGGAAAAACCATCTTATTATAGATGGGGGTCAACATGCAGACAACAGTAACCCTGCTTCTTACAGGCCTATCCCGGAATCAGATTCAGGTAAATTCATTAATTAAACATAGAAATTTAACGAACAATTTTATATTACATTCAAATATATCATATAAGTAGATACGAAATGGAAATAAAAACATAACTCATTTTCATTCCACAAGATGAATAAACTTATATATCATTTTCTAAGTATCAAAAAATGATTCAACATTACATTTCGTATCTTACAGAATATTACGCATAACAAATTTTCTTTGTTCATTTATATTTAAATGTGAACGGCACTATCAATCAGCTGATACCTTGACATTTAAGGAAAAAGGCGCTTAGCGTAATGTCAAATTAAATCTATAACCCTGACGATCTAAAATGTCCTTTATATTTATGAATATCAGACTTCTATAAATCAAATGATGTATGGACTGGTCCATTAGTCCTATAACTCATCATAAGAATATTAAAATTTATTAAAAATAAAGATCCTTTCGTGTTTTTTTATATTAAAAACCATATATTTTGCTGTATTTAAATTTTATAAGCGTCGTTGTATAACCAACTTCATTTGGTCGTATTATAAAGCGCTTTCATTGGACGGTTCTGAAAGCGTAGCAGCGCCATTTTGTAGTCGGGCTGACTGATGCAATAAAATAGATTATTTGCGTTTTATCACAATAATTTGAATAAATTAATATATAAAAGCCATTTAGTTGTAAAGATCCTTCATTTTGGATTTGCGTTATACATAATTTTATGTATCATTTGCTTAGATATAAATATTTGTTCGATAAGAGACGTCTCGGTGTGACTGCGATAACTAAATTCAGGAAGTTCTTATAAACGACAATTGGGGCTAAGGAGAACACAATCGCTACATAGTTTGTTGTTCAGAACCAATATAAATTACGGAAGGTATCAATTATAAGATAACCCGTAACAGGAGATCTTGACAGAAGATTTTATTTTCAGCGATATAAATCGACTTTATCGTAGCTGATTCAGACTTCATGGAGCTGGAGAACACCTGTGAAATATCAGATGACTCAGAGGATCACTGGGACCACGACAGTACCGCCACTATGCTTTCGCTTTATTTACAAAATGTGCAAAAATTCAGAAACCCTCACATTAGGAAAAAGGATGTTTGGATAGAGATCGCGAACGCAATCGGCAACAAGACTGCGGACAGTTGTGATAAGAAATTCAGAAATTTAAAACAAACCTACCTAAGATTGTTGCGGAGAAAGAAAAAATTTGGTGTGACAGCATTTAAGTGGCCATTTTTTGATTTGTTCGAGTCAATTTACAACCCTGATGGGCAACTACAGGTGGATATTGAGCGTAAAGTTAAAAATGATGAAATAAGTGAGATGATAGCTAAAGAAGTTGAAATGTCATCTTCGTCCAAACTCTTAGAAAGTCGTGCGAATGGATCATCATCTCAATACAAAAATGAGGAGGAAAGAAGGAAAGTTATGAAAAAAAGGAGTGCAGAGTTAAAGAAAGTGACCACAGAAATGCGGGACAGGCAAAAAGTTATTGAACAAAAACTGGATAGGTTAATTAAAATTGTGGAAGAATCTAATTCCATACAAAGAGAAAGGAATAGATTATTTCAACAATTTCTTGAAAATTCAAACCAAAGTGATTAGTTTAATGATGTATCACCATGATGCAGCGGTACATCTCTGATGGTAGATGTAATGGTCATGGGTTCACAAGCTCACAAGATGCAATGTCTTGAAAATTGGGTGGAATGTCAGGGATGGAGTGTCTTAACGCTAGGTTCTTGCTGACTACTGTGTTATATCTAGACCACAGAGTGTAGCTAAAACAAAGACAAGAAGTGTCATAGTAATGTGTGATTCCAGTTATTTTATCATAAAAACTGGTGGGAATAGTAAACATTTACCATTGTATATATTTCTTTATGTAACATTATATTATAAGTAAAACTATTCATTATCAAATATTCTGTTGTTTTTTTTTATATTCATTTTTCATGTTAATATCATTTGTACAAGAAATTATTAGATAGATTATGTTTGTTACAAACTAACAACACTTTCTAATATACATGTACTAGTTTTTACCTATGACTTTGACCTCCTTGTCAATGATACCTTCTAATAGCCCATACAGTGGGTAAGGCCATAAAGGAATATACACTCCTAAGTACACAGACATTTCAATGCAAAAAATATTTTTTATTTCAAACCATAAAAAAAAATAATTTATTTAAATTAATTTATATATTTATTTAATACAGTTTCTTTTAAGTTATCTTCTTAACAATAAAGAAAAATAATAACTATTTGCATTCTCCCTAAAAAAATGTTATTACATTGATATACATATACAGAAATTAACATTTTTATGTTTTCTTATAACCATTTATAACCATTTGGTTTTTAAGTTGTACAAAATAAATATATTTTTCCAGTATATGTTGTGTTTATCATAACAAATATATGTATCTTTATATTATATGGTTCTTTATTTCTTCAAGTACTGATGTGCCAATTATAATTTATAATATTGTAAGGAACTTTCATATGTGATAATTGGGCAGAAATTGGAGGAGTATCTTACCTAACACTAAGTTCCCTTTTCCTATCTGACAATGCAGGAAAAATGTAATGCTGTTAAATGACCACCTTATAAATTAATATATACATTTAAAACTGTAAACATTTGCATTTACAGTTGTGGGTTCAATTCCCACTTGGGATAATGGTTCTTTCGTTTTCTTTCGTTCTTCGTTGTTATGGTTCTTAACATTAGGTTCCCAGGTTTCTTCTGCCTACTCTGGTAGGTACTGAATTCAGCAAGAAAAGTAAGAAACAAAAAATAAATAAAAACAAATTCATTCATACGCTTGTTACAACTTATTTATCTTGTTAGCATCTCTGTAGGGAGATTTTTACAAATTTCCGCTACCCAAAGATAATTACTAAGAATTATCGTTTGGCAAGAGAGCATACTATTTTTTAAATATTTTTTAAACATTTTTAAAGAGTTATTCCACACTTAGGAATGAAAAATACTTATTTAGAAAACATAAAAATTTGAACACAGCGGGACTCGAACCCGCGCCTCCTGGAAACCGACCGAAAAACAAATTCATTTATTGACTAACTAACTATATAACTCCCTCATTATATATCTTAAAAATCTTTGGTCCCTTTTAAAGAACATTTTATGGGGGAATACAAAAATGCACGTTTTTAATCTGATTGAGATAAAGGAAATATTATATTTCGATTGTGAATACAGTATGTATTGTATAGACTACAGGCTTCTACTGGGCCATGAAAAATTTTGATACACACAAATTGAAAATGTTAATTATATATTAAATATAATTAACATTTTCAATTTGTCATATATACAGAAATGTACTTAAGAAAGGAAAAGAAATAATAAATTATAATTCATTCTTCTGAGTGGGATTCGAACCCAGAACCGTTGCGTTTACAATTACACGCTTGTGCCACTGCGCCTCGACATCATGGATATCTCTTTAATAAATGTATAATATATTTAATATTTTTAATAAACTAAAAGATAGTCTATTTATTTACAATAGATAAATATCAGTTTATAGATTTAAAAAGCGTTTCAGCTTTTTTTTTTGGCCTCACGCTGTATCCCGCACACAACAGGGTAGGCAGAGGGAACCTAGTGTTAAGACACTCCGTTTCCCACTTTCTGCCGAATTTTGGAGTCATTGCGTGTTGAGTGGCAGAACTCAACGCCGCGCTTTGCCTCGACACCAGAGCGAAGAAATGGAAATATAAATTTAAGTAAATATTTCATCTCCTCGAGTGGGGATCGAACCTATAACCAGTCGGTTTTACAGTCACATCCTGTGCCACTGCGCCACGACTGGCCTTTAGGCTTTCATTGTCTCTATTAAAAATAAGAAAGAAAGCACTTATAACATTATGAAAAAAAGTATTTTAATCTACTTACATATTACAAGTATGAGATTGCGAAGAATATTTCATAATTCTCTCTTTTTTTCTTTAGTCTTTTATATATTCACCCCTTTCACTAAAATTTTTAACCCTTTGGTTCACGGCACACCGACATCTGCCCGAGTATTGCGTCATTCCTGCTGGAACTTTGAAAGAACTGAACGAACTTGTTTTTAGAGATCAGTGCGTAAAGCTTAAGATGGTTTCAAAATTGATTTAAGAGAAAGCATTGATAGTAAATATGCTTTAATTTTAAAAGTTTTTATTTTATTTAGAAACTATTTATCATATTATCTTAGAGGCCAGTCGTAGTCGTGTGTGATTGCAAACGCCAAGGGTTATGGCTTCGACTCCCAGTCGTGGTAATGAAATATTTTATACACTTTAATTAAACCTCTCTTCTCTCTGGTATAGAGGCGATCGCATCACGTAATACCTTAAGAATTCAGCAGGAAGAGGGGAACGATATTGTCTGAACGGAAACTGAGTGTTCTAAAAATAGATTCCCAGGTTCCCTTTGCGAACCCTGCTATGTGCGGGTTCGAGGCCAGTCGTGGCGCAGTGGCACGAAGTGTGATTGTAAAACCGACTTGTTGTGGGTTCGATCCCCATTCGAGATGAAATATTTATTTAAATTTATATTTCCATTTCTTCGCTCTGGTGTTGAGTTGAGTTCTGGCACTCAACATACTATGCCTCCAGAATTCGGCAGAAAGTGGGGAATGAAGTGTCTTAACACTAGGTTCCCTCTGCCTGCCCTGCTGTGTGCGGGATACAGCGTGAAGCTGATAAAAAAAAATCTCTTAACTTTTTTTGTAATTTTCATAAGTATAGATAGACCTCTTTCGAATTTGCAAAAAATATTTTTCCATTATAAATAATAGGATATTTGTTGTTTATAGAAATATGAGTATGAGTTTGTTTGTTACATTTTCACTGAAACGCCTCAACCGATTATCTTGAAACTCTACATATATTCTTAGATATGCTCTTAGATATAAAATATTATTCTTAAAAATAAATGTTTTTAAAGTATTAATCTTTAGTTGTAAAGAATAAGGTAAAGCGAGCGAAGCCGCGTCTGAGTCTTTAGTATGTAATAAATAATAGGATATTTGTTGTTTATAGAAATATGAGTATGAGTTTGTTTGTTACATTTTCACTGAAACGCCTCAATCGATTATCTTGAAACTCTACATATATTCTTAGATATACTCTTAGATATATAATATTATTATTAAAAATAAATGTTTTTAAAATATTACTCTTTCGCTGTAAAGAATAAGGTAAAGCGAGCGAAGCCGCGTCTGAGTCTTTAGTATGTAATAAAAAAAAATACAGCCGAATTGACAACCTCCTTTTGCTACAGACGTCGGTTAAAAACAAGAACTTCTCCTTAATGAATCTTATGTGTTTGTTGAGAATAGAATGAACAAATAAGCAAATGACAAACTTATTAAGAAAACTCTATTAGTAATTAGTATATACAATGACGATACGGAACCCATTGAAATTTCCCAGCTTTAAACTTTTTTTAAACTTAATGATAAGAAAAAAGTTAACTTTCTTACTGTAACTCTTTTAACTGTTAGTGTTCCCGAGATCAGTGTAGTGAGAGGACGTACTTGCTGTAAGTAATATCTATATCTTTTAATTTTAAAGGAGGTACACTTAACGGTCCACTATCTTATACTTTTTATATGTCGTCTATGTTTTTGATTGATTTGAAATTTTACATCGCTAGAGAAATTTATTCAATTATAAATATTTTAAAGTTAAGATGCTTTTTTAGTTATTTTTTTTTGTTGTAGAATGTACGGTATATGTCACGATGATGAAATAATATACTTAATTAAAGCTTAAAATTGCTATCTACGATTATAAAAAAAAACATATTCTTACTATGTATCAATTATTTTACAATTTTCAAAAATACATTTTTTTATACACAATTTTTACATATTTTTTTAAAAAATAAATATAACTCTCAGAGATTTATAGTTTTTTTGTTTTGTAATCCCCTCAAATTGCGTACTTCGAGCATTCCTCTTTTTCTCTAACTTAATGGAATCCCGCTATAAGTTACTTTTTTTGCTTTGTCTGTCGGAATGCGTGCTGTCCGTCTTCGGCGTCTTCCAGGAAGGTTTAATTTAAGCTTCAAAAAAGTAACAAGACTTGTTTCTTTTGAGGTACTGTAATTTTGGCGATGCTCGTCATACAAGATTATTCCGTATAATGTGGCTCTACGGGGTAGCGGTGGTAGAGTCGAATGTAAAAATCTTAATAATATTTAATTTTTTTCTTTATTATCATTACTAATTTCAACAATGCACAGATTAATATTTTTTTACACATTTTTTTAAGCTTTACGCTGCATACCACACAGGGCAGTAGTATAGACAGAGGGAACCTAGGAACCTAGTGTTAAGACACTTCGTTCCCCATTTTCCTGTGAATTCTTGAGGTATTGCGTGTTAAATGGCGGAACTCAACGTCGCGCTTTGCCTCGTTACTATATTTGTGTTCTAAATTTTTAATTGCAGTCTTGCTAAAGTACTTACCTATAATATTAAATATTCAATTTTGAAAATGTTTACCAACAACTTAATCATTAGAAAAAAAGGTAATTAGTGTAAATTAACGTATAAACATATCTAAAACTAGTAGTTACTACTACGTCAAATTAAACGAGAAAACTTAAAAAAAAAACTAATTAAATCAAATCAGCTTCACGCTGTATCCCGCACACAGCAGGGTAGGCAGAGAGAATCTAGTGTTAACTCACACAGTTCCCCACTTTCGGCCGAGTTCTGGCATTACGTGTTGAGTGGCGGAATTCAACGCCGCTTTTTGCCTCGACGCCAGAGCGAAGAAATGAAAATATAAATGTATTTTTTTTTTTAATATTTTTTAAAGTGTTATTCCACACTTAGGAAAGAACAACATAAATAATTTGTAACAAGCGTATAAAAATTTCGACGTAGCTCGATGAGAACGTATGGCTTAGTGGTCAAAGCGCCTGGTCGGTTTCCAGGAGGCGCGGGTTCGTGTCCCACTACGTTATTTACGTATATACTATATATTTACGTATATTTTTATACGTTTTCTAAATAAGTAATATAAATGTAAGTAAATATTTTATCTCCTTGAGTGGAGATCGAACTCACAACCAGTCGAACGAATGTCACACTTTGTGCCCCTGCACCACGACTGGCCTTCTTAATCTAAATAATAAAGAAAAATATTACCGAATTTTCTTTGTTCCATGACTTTTTAATTTCCAAAGGCCTATAAATTTAAATTTTGATATAAATACTACAACTACGAACATTAAAAGAAAAATAGAGTCAAATTGATAACCTCCTTTTCTTACAGATGTCGGTTAAAATATAATAAACAAATAGATGCCTCTCCATCTCCATTCTTACTTCTGACAAGTATGTCGGGTTATTAATCTCTTTTTGCTCTCTTTTTACCACAGTTAGTATGTAGCTATTATATTGTATAAGTTAGTTAAGCTAGTATTGCTAGTGGCGGTGTCGCGTGAAGTCGTCTTAGTGAGTGTCTGTCGTAGTAAAGCTATTTTTAAACTGAAATTATGATTTTTGTTAAATAAATAATATTTAAGCCAGTCTAGACTGTAAACGCTATGGGTTGTTGGTTCAATTCCCACTCAACGATGGAGTATTTTATATTTTGATTTCCTTTGCTTTGGTGTCGAGGTAAAACGCGAAGTTGGGATCCGCCACTCAACAGTTTAAGTGTTTTCAGAATTCAGCGAATAGTGGAGAACGGAGTGTCTTAACACTGGACTCCCCCCTGCCCTGTTAAATGCGGGATATAGCGTGAAATTGTAAAAATATATATTATTCTCCATTATAAAAAATAATGAAATTTATTTTTATCTATTATATTTTATTTATAATATGAATGTTTGAGCCATCTGTATTTTTTTAGTTTAGCTATTTTTTTTAATTAAATTAATTATATATTTTTTATATAATACTTGTCTTCCATATGTCTATTCCATTAAGACTGATTGAACTAACACTCTAATTGATGGAGTAACTCTATCTTCTAATTGAGTGTCTTTTTGTTGAATTAAGGAGGAGGAGGACGTTTTTGCTAAACAATATTAAATGCTATATATTTTTTTTTGTATTGTAAGGCCTATATTATTTAGTTGTGTTGTTGTGTAATTAATTTAAAAATATATAGAATATAATAAAATTAAACCTATTACTATTAGGCCGGAAACTAAGGTGGTATTTGAAAAATGTGTAATATTAGTTATTGTTTTTTCTTTTATCTTCACATTGTATCCCTCACACAGCAGAGTAGGCAGAGAGAGTCTGAGAACTTAGTGCTAAGACACTCCGTTTCCATACTTATGTTTCCCCCTTTTTTCCGTTGATTTCTGGCGACATTGCTTGTTGCGTGGCGCAACTTAACGCCGCGCTTTAAGAGCGAGAATATGAAAATATGCAATATTTCAGTTCCTCAGATCAATCGGCACAGAACCCACATCCTAGTAGCACGCTTACTCTCCTACTCGCTACTTCTCCGCTCGGCCTTATATTTAGTATATATTTGGTGTATTATATTTGTATGCAATATTCGGTATTTAGTAGTGATGTCATGCTATATGACAATGTTTTGTAACGTTATTTTTAATTAGGGTAATCAAAAATATCTAGAAATATACTGACTATTGAAAATGGAGACTGCTCAAATTTTTTGCTCTATTAGCTTGTATCTTGTTATAGCAACGTTCTTGTGGTGACAAAATATATGTAAAGATTTCGATGTAATATTTTTTTAACTTCACGCTGTATGTATTCCACACATAGCAGTGTGGGCTGAGGGAATCTAGGAACCAAGTGATAAGACACTCTGTTCCCATTAAGACGCTGCCGTTCCCCACTTAACGCCGAATTCTCGAGACACTGTGTATTGAGTGGTGGAACTCAACGCTGTGCTTTGCTTGTTACCAGATCGAGATAGTGAAAGTAATGAAATATTTAATTAAATATTTTTCCCCCGAGTGGGATTCGAACCCACAACAGTAACTGTAAGCACAGTCGCACTCTTGTGCCCCTGCGCTACAACGCCCTCAATAATGCTTTCAAAATAATATCAAAATTGATTTATCTGTGTATCAGTATCATATATTATTTATTCTTCTATATATATTTTAATCGTATATCAACGTTTATTAGAAGTAAAAAAAAACATGTAAATATTTGAATTAATTTTGTTCCGCAATCTTTAAATAGTCGATAATCAATAAGTCACGACATATTACACAATTTAAATAATACTTCAATGAGACTAGTAGGTAGTAAATATAATAATAAATATATATATTTTTTGTGCACCATACCGATCTAAACTTTTCTCAAAAAAATCTATTCTAGTCGGAAAATGTCTTCTTTAAATAAAGATGTTTCGAGAACCTCTATTCATTACAGACACATTTTGCACTACGAGTAATATAAATCCTTATTTTCAACTTCGGGCGAATAATTATATTTCGACAAAGCACAGCGTTGAGTTCCGCCACTCAACGCGCAATGTCTCAAATATTGGGCGCAAGGTAGGGAACGGAGTGTCTTAACATTAGGTTCCCTCTGCTTACCCCTGTTATGTGATAAAAGAGTAAAACTGATTTTTATTATCAACTTCCTCCATCTAATACTTTAGCAATTTTAAACTATTAATAAAACGAATATCCTAATTTTAGAACTCCGGGCCTCCAAGGCTAGTCTACACAAGTCCAAGGAGAAGGTATCATCTGACGGCGCTGAAGAGAAGCTGCTTCAGAAGGAGGACGAGGCGAAGATCACCACGCGCGTGGACATGGCGGATGCTAAATATGTGGTCGGCGACCACAGGAATGGAGATGCTAAGATCGAGCTAGATGCTAATAAACGGGTAAAGATTTATAGATTTTTTTATTGTAAATTCGCTATAGAGACAGATATTTAGGAATCTTAGGAGGAATATTTAATGTAACAAAAAGTACTTATACGTTTATTGCAGTATTATATCTTAACCTAGAAGGCAAAAGTTAGGTAAAATGTCAAACTCTCAAAGGGTTGGACAGAAAGAAGAAATTGAAATTAAAATTTTGCCATTTCGAAAACGGCGTTAAAAATTGGCGAAAATTGGATTTTAGACTTTTTTAGGCAGAGGCAACCTAGTGTTAAGACACTCCGTTCCCCACTTTCCGCCGAACTCTGGAGGAAACTCTATTTTATGACTCTTTCGAAAACATTATTATTATTATTAGTTAGAAGTTTAAAAAAAATATAAATATAAGAGAATATGTGCAGCCTCCGGCTGTAATAAAGTAATAGTATATATTCTAGAGAAAATTGTAGAGAAACCCGCCAGTTTTTTTTCTAATCACATAACGTATGCATTCTAATGGTATCTCATAATTTGATTTGCGATCGAGTCGCGCTGTTAACTGTCGCTAACACCGTACTCGATAATGTTTATTGGATTGTGTGTTTCATTCGATTATTCAAGGAGATTGCGAGATGCGATGACACCCTCGTGGCTTAGTGGTTAGGTGAGATAAAATAAAATAAATCAGCTTCACGCTGTATCCCGCACACAGTAGGCAGAGGGAACCTAGTGTAAAGACAATCCGTTTCCCACTTTCTGCCGAATTCTGGAGGCATTGCGTGTTGAGTGGTAGAACTCTACGCCGCGATTAACCTCGACACCAGAGCGAAGAAAATGGAAATATAAATTTAAGTAAATATTTAATCTCCTCGAGTGGGGATCAAACCCACAACCAGTCGGTTTTACAGTCACACCTCGTGCCGCTGCGCCACGACTGGCCTCAGTTAGGTGAGATGCTTCTAATATATATGCGATGCGAGGTTTTAATTTTCTCGTGAGGAAAAAATAATTAATTTATGTTTATCAGGAAAAGATTTTAGATATTTTAAAGTGTTATTTTACACTTAGGAAAGAAAAATACTTTTTAGAAAACATATAAAATTTTTTACGCGGGATTTGAACCCGCGCCTCTTGGAAATCGACGGATTATAACTTATTTTTGTTTTTGCTAGCAAATCCCGCTACGTTCAAATTTTAATATGTTTTCTGAAAACTATTTGACGTAAAATAAGTTGTAACAAATTTATAAGAATTTTGACATAGCTTGAGTAGAACATACCTTAATTGGCGACCAGCACTTGGTCGGTTTCAAAGCGGATTGTAGGAGCTGGGTTCATTTTTTTCACATTTCTCCATTATATTTAAAGAAATATAATTTGCTTTCAATGTTTTTTTTATCGTAATTGGGAATAAATGTTTATATTTTGAACCTCAGACGGATATGTCTTGAATAATTACGGTTAAAATAATAAAAACTCGAATGTTATTGTTTATTCTATCTTATGTTCTCTGTGACACATTTTTAAGCGACAATTCAAATAAACGGATTGCCACTCAGGACAATGATTTTTTTTTCTTGCTTGGTAACAAGGTAAAGCGCGGCGTTGAGTTCCGTCTATCAAAAAGCAATGTCACGAAAACTGGGATATGGAACGTCTTAACACTAAGTTCCTTTTGCGTGAAGCCAAATAATTAATAAACTCAAAACTATAGTATATTTATGTATTTAATACTTATTACACCAATTTAAACATAAAACAAATAGAAGATAAAAAAAATGAAAAATTATGTACAGGCGGCCTTATCACCACAGGTGATCTCTTCCAGGCAAACCTTATCAAAAA
>JAJHJA010001070.1:0-71992 GCA_021202915.1 Heliconius himera
TTATCACAGGTTGGTTAACCACTACCGAGTCAGATATTGTATCAGTTGGTGAATATGGAGGTGGAGGCTCTTGTGGAATATCTATTGTCTGAATTTGTACACCTCTTTGTCCAACATCTGAACTTATATTAGTAACACCTGTATTATTCATTGTTTTTAATATATGTATAATAGTTACTAATAAATAGTCACATATATGATATTTTATTGATTAGTTCTAGCTCAGAACATTACTTTATCTGAGACACATGTTATCTTATCGTGTCAAATAGATATGATATATTTATCATTTTATTATAAGTATAGATGTAAGTACTTGAGTATTTATGACTAATATTTTTAAGAGGAAACATAGTAAGCCTAAAAGGGAAGAAGCAAAACAATAATAACAGTTTTTTTTTTATTTACTTAAGACAATATTTGCAAGGGACCACAATGTAAATATTTGTTATATTCCATGAAAAGTGATTAGTGACATTTTTAAATTGATTAAGACTTTTATAATTAGTGATAACTCTAGATAATGTAGATGAATTTCTAGCCACCTTTGCAATGTTGTAAAAATGTATGGCCAAAAAAACTATTACGAAGCATGTATAAAAATATCATCATATAAAATAGCTACCGTAAATAATTACAACCTAATTCTAATACTTAGTTGAATTAGACCTATACATAAGTAATATAATAATTGAAATCAAAATTCATATTTACCTTCCATAGTAAATTGGGTAAATTATACTTGTTGTTTAAATATCATCAATAAAATTACATTTTAATGAAGTATTTAAAATTTACAAAGAAAATATCTTTTGTACATTTTTATGACACAAAAGAATAAGCATCACTAAAGTTTGAGAACAATATATAAATTAAGCTTGAACTCCAATAATAACAGATTTTAATATTCAGAACAATATCACAGTTTTTATATTAATAACATATTAGGATTACATGAACTGAATACCTCTAAACCTACAAAGCTTTTGTTTAAGTTTTTTTGGATGGAATGCTTGCCAATTATTGTTAAATATTTTTTTTATGTCTAACTAATTTCTAAACATGCATTCATTTTATAAACATATTTATTACAAAAAGAGTAAAAGTGGAGTATAAAATAGCTATTATTTTTTCCATTGCAGGTGGAATTTACAGATTATAATATAATATTGGATCTACATTTGTTAGATTATAAAGAAAAAATACATACAGTTTTAAACTTTTAAGGATGTCAATTGCTTACTTTGCTATACATAATCAGGATACAAAAATAGCATCTTATCTAACTAATACCTAAACACCTTAAAAAAACACAAATATATAAATAATTTAAATAGTGTATCCATAATAAAAACAGGGCCACCACCCCTATGGTCTTATCATGAAAATATACAAACTTCAATTAAATACTTTAGGCACTAACATAATTGAGATACTAAATTTTCTGTTGTAGTATTATACAAAATTAATTGTTCCGAAATTAATATATTCAATCAATTGTCACCCTCAGAATCCAGGCTTAATACCTGGTTATCATTATGTCCAGTTTACACTGAATTCAATAATAAAATTCATTCAAGATAAACATTACATTTTTGTACAATAAATGTAATTATATACCTTCTTATGTAATAAATATTTATTGGAGACATTTTAACAGAGACAGAGTCATTATGGGTCATTAACATTTGTTACTTTTGCCTATAAATGTGCTGCAATTTGGACAATAATGCTCAGCATCCTTAAATGTATCAAAGCAGTAAGGTACGAGTCCAAGACAGCAAAGTGAACACACCCTGAAAATGAATTTAAAAAACATTAATAATTGCCTTCAAAGCAACAAAAAAATAAATTTTATGAAAGTAATACTAACATTGTTATCACACAAATAGATCCAGCCACAAAATGAGTATGCCAAGCAGTTGTGTAAGTAACTCTTGTTGTGACCACTTTCCCACAGTTATAACATGTGACAGTTGTAGGCTCAGTTCCAACAGCAGGGGGAATTATCACTCCTACAGGTACTGACATGCCAGGAGGAGGAGGTGGAATGTCACCTGTTTGAGGTTGAGAAGTAGTAACAATTGTGGGGTGTGGATAAACTCCGGTCGCAGTAAATTGTTTCGGCTGTGGGAAAGCTCCTTCATTACCAGGATACGGTTCACCAGCAGGAGCTACGAAAACCGTATTGAGGGTTGCCTACGACAGCGGAATATGGTGGAGGAAGATCATTTGGATTTCCAATTGGAATAGATGAAGTGTTCGGAGGATAATTTGTAGCCATATTTAAGTATTAATATTTTTATAACTATACAAGAACCAATATTTGAATAAATATAAGAAACACTAGAAAGTATAGAATTACAGGTACAATGTTTCTTGCACTAAAAGTAATTCAGATATATTAAATACTTATGTGGATTGTGAATAATGACAAATAACTTCATAGATTATAAAATTATATACAAGACTTTTAACTTTTTTTATCACAGGTTATCAAAATTAGAAATCAGAAAATAATATATCACATTTTAGGTATGGAACCCTAATAAAGATTTTGTTTCTTTTTTGTACATGGTACGATACCTTAAAATTAGAGAAAAAATTCATATACCTATCAAAATCTTTGTTTATTTAATTAAATTTTAATAAGAAATATCTTTGTCAATTTTGGTATTAATAGTAAATAATCAATACCGTAATATTAGCCCCAATAAAAACATTTTTAGACTTAAAGTCAGATGTTTATAATGTTTACAACTTTGAATATAAGAACAATTTATTGTGAAAAAAATATTACTGGTTTTTATACCCATAATATATAACAAAATATCAATATATATACACATTAGGCTAGATGTGGGGTCAATAGAATAATAGATATGTCATATAGACTGAATAGTAAAAATCCGAGAAAAACGGCTGCCTTTAAAGAGTGGCAGCAATCCGACTCTCCTAAAAACAGACTGCAGTACATAGTAGTGAAACGTGCCAGCAAAAGGGCGGTATCCAGAGCCTGCAGTGAGAGTTTATCACCACTACATGATAAACTTACAATTGGGGAGGGCAGAAGCTCATATACAAACTGGCATGTGCGCGGGATAAAGCGACGCAAGATATCGCAAAATGTCTTTGCGTCAGAGAGTCCCAGGGCACACTGCTCCGTAGGCATGCCGCTGTGAAGGAGAGATGGAGAAGGCTAAAGATATTTCCAGGAACTACTGAACACATTACATCCATGAAGTCTTCCTCATGATCTACCTCCTAACCTTGGAATTATTGAATCAATAATCCTTGACGAAACCAATTAGCTTTCAACGTATGAAGAACGGAAAGGCGGTGGGATCTGACGACGAAGATGCAATACAAATGGCGACTTAGTTTCATTACCCCTATTTATAAGGGTAGGTGCCCCTACCCTTAAGTTCAAGATTGTGGTAGTTATAATGAGCTATATTGAGATTATCAGAGACATGTATCACGACTCCGCTTCTATGGTTTCGGATTGGTGTTGGCGAACCAAACCTTTCCAGATTTTAGTGGGGGTTCACCAGAGCTCAGCTCTTAGTCTGTTCTTGTTTAATATAGTGTTGGAAACTGTCTCGATGACTTAGATATACGCCGATGACATAGCACTTATTGACGATTGATGCTGGAGTCTAAAATGAACCTCTGGCAGGGTACACTTGAGAACGGCGGTCTAAACTAAATGTGTCAAAGTTCGTGTATGTACATGGTTTGTTTCTAGTTTGGAGGTATCGATTACGATGTATGCATATTATGTTTCCATTCACACCATTTATATTACGATACACAAAACCTATTCATGATTAGTCACAGAATACTAAAGTCAGTATTTTCAGTGTGAAAACAACAAATATAAAAACCAAAAACTCAGTATTCACGTTTTCTATAATTGATTCCTCAAATAAGATGGTACTTCTTATCTCTATTCTCCATAATTTTCAATATTGTCACTTTCATGTGTCAACTGTCAATCGATAACACTCAATTGATAATTGTCAACATTTGAAATTTAATTTTCAATTGCTATTTACTGTATTTGTATAGTTTGTATTGTACTCGGTACGACAACCAAGTTATCATAAGTAATAATACAATACAATTGTTAATGGCCCTTGAAGCCATTAAGTATATTGAGAATTGAATACTATATACTTTAAAATTGATACCAATACTTTTTCAGTTTTCTTCTTTAAACACCGAAGGGGACTTAATATTTGTAAAAGGTCCCTTGAATATTGAATATCTATAAGAAATATTACTGTTTAGATCAATTCACAAAATGAGCAATAAAAGAGATGAATTAAAGCTTTATTGGAATAAAATCAATTACGCTTTTCCGATTTTAAATGATACTTTATTTACTGATTGTACTGAAAACGAATACGAGGAAATTCAACAAATAATTACAGGCCTAGGAATTCAAATAAAGGTACGAGACCTAATTTTAGTTCATATTGAAAAATATATACGACAACACGTTGCTCCATCGTTCTGGGGAAAATTTACAAAAATAGAGGAAGAAGTGAAAGGATTTCAATTATTTAAATCAGCAGTAAATGATCTATATGAATTTGTATCAAATTTTTCTCTTATATTGTCTAATCTAACTAATTTGAACAATGTTTGTTGCGATAACAAGCCAATATTTGGAGAACGAGATGTTGTGTTAGGCTTTAAACAATTGTTGCGAGCTACACTTCTATCTCAACTACCTCTTGATTTTCATGTTATAATAAATCATTTCTATAAAGTCTCTTTTAATGTCTTTGATAATGAATATGACAATTCTGATATGGGTGAAGATGTTATGTGTTCAGGCTGCTTTAATGATTATTCTGACTGCAATTGCGCATATATAGTAAAAGTATTCCATGATACAAATCGTAAACTTATGGAACTACAACTTCTAGAGAGACTGACTGGTCAAGTTCTGACAAATTTCATTCAAATAAGAATTGAAAGCCATATACAGAAACTATGCACAGGTACTTTTGATGTCTCTCATATAAATTTTTTGGAAAATTGGTTAGATACAACTGTTATGTCATGGTTAATAAGAATATATTGTGCAGGTTCATCCAAACCTCCACCAGATGATAAAAATATATTGAATGCTATTTCAAAATTTAAACAAAAGTTGAGCTATTATTTATATCACAGCTATACTAAACTGAGAATTGATCAATTATTTAATATTATTATTGAATATCCTGACTCGCAGCCTGCTGTGGATGACATTAAGTTGTGTTTAGATAAAACAGATTTACGTTCTACTTTATGTAAAAAATTACAAAATGCTCTAGAAACAAGATTGTTACACCCTGGGGTCAACACTCCTGATATACTTACAGCATATGTTTCTACAATAAGGGCTTTAAGGCATTAGATCCATCTGGTGTCATATTAGAAACAGTTACAAAGCCAGTACGTAGCTATTTAAGAAATAGAGAAGATACAGTACGTAGCGTTGTTAGTAGTTTAACTGAAGAGGGTGCTGGAAGTGAATTGGCTGAGGAGCTAGCAAAATTTGCTGCAGAAACTGATGATGAAAATGAGAAGGAGGAAGCCTGGGACGAATGGGTTCCTGATCCTGTAGATGCTGATCCTAAAGTGAATTCTAATGATAGAAAAGCAAATGACATCATATCTATGCTTGTTAATGTTTACGGTAGTAAAGAGTTGTTTGTTAATGAATATAGGACTCTCTTGGCAGATAGATTATTAGCTCAAAATGTTATAAATACAGAAAAGGAGATCAGATATTTAGAGCTCCTTAAGTTAAGATTTGGAGAATCCCAATTACACTTTTGTGAGGTCATGTTGAAAGATGTGTCTGACTCAAAAAGAATTAATGCGCTAATACAGCAAGACAAAAATTTTGAAGCATTAAGTGATAAATTTTCATCAAATGCTATGATTTTATCTGCACAATTTTGGCCTCCATTTAAAGATGAAAGCTTAGAATTACCAGAAGAAATTAAACAACATTTTGATGCATACACAAAATCATATGAGGCATTGAAAGGAAATAGGACTCTTAGTTGGAAACCACATTTAGGTAATGTTAATATTGAAATAGAAATAGACGATAAAAAGTTAGATTTAGTTGTATCGCCATTCAACGCCACACTAATTATGCATTTTCAAAACAAGCCTGAATGGTCCCTTGAAGAATTGCATCAAATTATGAAAGTACCCATTACCATTTTGAGAAGGAAAATATCATACTGGCAATCAATGGGTATTTTATCAGAAAAAAGTACAGATTATTATATATTAGTAGAAGGATCTAATGCAAATAAATCACATGGAGCAACTAATCAAGTACAAGAGATGATATGTGAAGATGAAGAGACCGAGAGTGTAATGGCATCGGCGCATGATCAAAGGGAAGGGGAGTTGCAAGTTTTCTGGTCATACATAGTGGGCATGTTGACAAATTTAGATTCTTTACCTTTAGAGCGAATACATCAGATGCTCAAAATGTTTGCATCCCAAGCACCTGGTACAGAGTGCAGTCTTCAGGAACTAAGGCAATTTTTAGATACCAAAGTCCGTACACATCAGCTAATATTTCAGGCTGGCATGTATAAATTACCTAAATCTTAGTAAATACTTTGTATTTATTTTAAACATATAAAATAAACTGTAAAATACATTAAAGTATATTAATCTATAAAAGAATATTTTTTTCTTAGTTGTATCCTTTTTCTCTTCTCTAAAATTTAAACCTACAGATAAGTTGTTCAGACAAAAGTCAATGCCATTATACTGTTTAATAAACAAAATATTTTTTCTGCTTTGGCCTAACAAGGAAGTTAGTGCAAATGGCATTTTATTATAAGAAGGTTAAAAAAAACAAGTTATTAAAGTTTAACGAACTTTATTTTTTTATATATATAAAATTTGGTTATAATAATGTCTGTGGGGTTAATATCTGGGACAGTTATTGTTAACAGTATGTGACACTTACAAAGCCTTAGTTTACTGTGAACAAAAAAATAATAGCCTACAATACCGCCAATGTGTAAAGTATAAATTATGTTTAATACTAAATGATCTAATACATACATGTTGTCAGTCTTAATGTCTATAAAATACTGTTAGATCGGAAATACTGTAAATAATCAAATAATAAAAAAAAAATTGATATACGTATTGCTAAAAATACAAAGCAAATATATTTATGGAATGCATAAATAAAGAACAAAACCAACAATAATAAAATACAAGCAAATTAATACACAATATAAAATGTTAGTCTCAAATAATTTTAAGGGCTTTACATTTTTTGGAATGTTATAACCAATTTATATAAACATAACAGGGATGTTACGGAGTGCTGTAATCGTAATCGAAACTATCGGATCTTCGAAATTATAAATATATCTATAATATAGTAGAAATAACTGCCTATAGTTTTGATCAAATCTGATATTAAAATTACGTATTATTTCGGATCTGGGCAAATTCTTAATGAGACGTCTTGGATTTTGCTGATAAATACAAAAATAGTCTAATAACCGTCACCGAAACCGATACAGGATTCTTCTTATATCCATATATCTAAATCTGAAATGTTACATCCGAAATATCCCTGGTATATAGCAACAGAAGTAGAATATCATGCAACAAACAAAAACAGATGATGTGGACAAAACAAAGTTAAAATTTACTTATTTACTTTGACAACATAAATTACTAATATTCGAATAGTGGTCACCCTACAACAATCTACATGTGAACTATACTAACATACTATGTATAAGCAAATAGGTTTGCAGAGATAAATTATATTAAAGCAATTATCCTTGAATAACTTAAATAAAATTTAGATTAAAAAAAAGCTGTCACATTGGCAGACCTTAGTTCGTTATTGTATATAGCTTCAAACATTTAAATACATTGCAAACAGCGTTTTGAACAGTTTCTTTTACAGATATATCAGCATCACAATGGCATATTAGAGTATAACAAGATGTTAAATATTCAACAACTAGTTGAGATATCGTAAAATAACCCGATGCTTTACATTAGAGCCATATTTCAATAAAAAAGATTCCATAACAGTACATAAATAAATAGTATAGCCTACAAAAGATAAAGCTCTAAAAGTAGTTTACATATGTACAGACAAATAAGTTTTATATATTTTCTGAGAACATCCATCATTATATATAAATATGCTCAATGTACAAATATTAATCAGTAATTTATTATGATATATTGTTGAATTAATATAAACAATATATTTCTATTATAAGTAACAATTAAAATTGAAAACTTGATTTTCATATTTAGCTTAGCTTACTAAATAAAATGTTTTAAATAACATAAAACACTACCAAGTCAATTTTCAGTAGTTTCAGGAAAATATCAACTGCATTCATTATAATATAATAAAGAAATAGAAGAAAGAAGAACATATTTTATAATTGAGGAAGCTAGATCTTAAAACTGCATTTTTTTTGGTTTAAGAGTTAATTAAAATATTCCCACAAAAAAAAAAAATGTTGTGTCAGTTGAAATTATAAATTCTTTTTATATTAAAATTTAAATGCAATATAAATCTATGCTTATGTTAACCTTACATCTTAAATAATAAATTATTAAGTACATAAAATTCCAAGTAAGTCCGTTTGTTTAGCGCTAACAATCTCATCGTGGACGACTTTTGTTACACTGACTATAAACATATTAATCAAATCCCTTTTGTGTAAAAGTTAAGAAATTAACTAATTAAAATTACAATTAAAATTATATTTTGTTAAAACAATGGTACAAAATAAAATGGTGTAATCTCTTTAAAGTTTAGTTATTATATTAGATATTACGAATACACAAAGTGTTATATAAAATAATTTAAATAATATTTTTAAAAACAATTATAATCAATTTATAACAATTAAGCATTATTTAAAATATTTTTTATTAGCTCTCAGTTTTTGATTAACAAATCTTTTAACAACAATTTGAATTTGAATATATAAAATGTTTAATTGTGGATATATTTACTTTATTGTTTGCTTGTATATTCATTCAAAGTATTAAATATCTACATCCGTCGATATCGTTCTGTGATATTATTATCTACATCGTATATTTACATCATATAGAGTTCAAGTGACCTAACTTTATTATTATTTTTTTTTAATTTACGCGTAGGAGGGAACACAGTGCCAAGACTTTTCAACACATTTCGTGTACAGTGGCGACTTGTTTTCTTGCTAGAGCAATAGTGGAAATCGAATCCACTATTACCGCGTTTACAGTAAGACATGTTTATTTATTATTTTAAGAGTTCTAAATGGGCTGTAGGCTTTGTTATGTGACATTTTCAGCGAAATCACGTTGGTTCAAGGTAATTTTATATGTAATACTCAAAGTTTACTAAAAAATAATTTTAGCTTGAGGTAAAATAATAAAAAAGATTTTCATAAATTAAGTGGGGAACGGAGTGCCTTAACACTAGGTTCCCTCTGCCTACCCTGCTGTGTGCGGGATACAGCGTGAAGCTGATAAATTTAAATAATTTTAAAAGTGTTTCATAATTCGTAAAAATGTTTCATAATTTAACATAATCGAATTTTAAAAATACAGGCACAATACAAAATTTACACATTCATCATCTTTTTTTAAAATATAAATTGTTAATATTTGTTTGCAATAATATTAAGGTTAGGCCACATGTACTGTCAGTGATTTTTAATATAATAGATATTTATCGTTTTCTATTTATATGAATGGGCGTAGCTAGTATTGTATATTTTTTTCTTAGAAGCAATGATAATGTTATAGAAGTCGAGTTATGTTTAATGCACGAAATTAAAATCTTTACTTTTTTTACAATAATTATTTTATAATGCAGCAACACTAAGCTTCTACGTAAATATTTTTTTAAATCAGGGCTAAAATTATTTTAACCTTAAAATAAAAATATGCAATTTAGTAAAATAAACCCAAATATTCTCGACTTTACCATGAACAGATGTATTTGCCATTTTTTTTTAATTTTCAGACTTAAATTTTTGTTAGCAATAATTTTGCTACGGAGACTACACTATTTTAGGGTAGGCACGTCTCAATCGAGTCCCCCCTTTTTACGCTCATGCTTCTATGGGGGTGCTCATCGGTTTTGTGTTTGTGGGGGACGTTTGAATGGTCCTAAGCGCTTGGCAGGTCGGGGGGACACTGAGTGCGGCTCGTTGGAGCTCCACGACGACGCACCGTGGTCTATGAGAGCGTTTGCCAACCGACCGCTGTTCTGATCTGAAAATTATTATTTAAATAATGCCATATAAAATGTGAGAATTATGTTATTTAAAAGTAGAACAAGAATTGTGACTTAGGAAATGTTTATACATATATATAAAAAAAATAATTAGTCAAGTATGGTTAGATAAAGTAGGTACCAGCAGGGCAGGGCTGCGGGGCGGCGGCAACGGGCTCGCGGATGCGCGTGACGAAGGTCTCGAAGGTGGCGGGCAGCGTGTGGTGGTGCACGAGCGCGTCCAGGTCGCGCGCGCGCTCGGAGCAGGCGTGCTGGTACAGCGGCATGGTGGCGCGCACGGCGCGGCCGCCCGCGAAGGCGGCGCCGCGCACCAGCGCCGCGCCGCAGCCCGCGCCCACCACGCACTCCTCCCACAGCGGCCCGAACAGCGCCACGTCGGGCTTGCGCGACACGGTGCAGCGCAGCAGGCCGCCGGCCAGCGGGTACAGCACGATGAGCACGTCGCAGAACTGCGTGGGCAGCGTGTCGCGCTTGTAGGGCCGCCAGTGCTCGCTCCACACCACGTGCACCTCGTCGTTGCCGAGGTGCCGCGTCTGTCGACATTTCATTATTAAACTTCACACAGTATCCCGAATATAGAAGAGGGAGGCGAAGGAAATCTAAGGAATCCGTCCAATTTTCAAGAAATTATGTATTGAGTGACGGAATACCACACTTTGTCTCGTCATCAGAGCAAGAAATTGTAAATTCATTCATTCCCCGAATAAAAACCCACAACACATATTAACAACAAAATGTTAACTGATATAGGCAATGTTTGTTGATGGGTCATTTATTACCAAAATTAAATAGTTTTGAGCAACACCAACGGACGTCACGGCAACCGAATATCCATTCGGCGCTTTCAACAAAAAATTTTTTAATGCATTTTTATGATAAATTTTTACACTGCGCCTACTTAAACCGCAAGCACCTATTAATCCCTTCTAACAAATGAAGTATTTTACGTTTTTTTATACATCTTGAATATGTATATTTTTCTTTTTTTACACTGGGTCTTGCATATAGCAGCAGTACGGTAAGCAGAACGAAGCCAGTGAAGAGACTTCGTTTCCTATTTCCCGCTCAATTTTCGAGACCTGGCGCGTTTCGCTCAAAGCAACGCTTTGTCATGTAGCAGAGCAATTAAATGTAAATTAATTATATTGACTGATTATTAATTATATAATTAAATGTAAATTAATTATATAAAGAGCGGGAATGTTCGATTTCCGGTCGGGAAAATAATCGCCTTGATTGTAAAATCAAACGTTGTGCTACTAAGCCATGATGGCCTCATTATAAAAAATAAAACTACTAAAAAAATAGACAAAAGAAAACTCCACTCAAACGAAGTATATCTTATTGAATATAGCATCAGGCGAACAAGCGGGCGGATAATGGCGCAGACAATTAGACTACACTATAAAATTAACCAAATATTTTCGATTCACAAAAAAAAATGTTAAACGGGGCATACCTTATTTAGTATAGCATCGGGCGAGTCGGCGGGCATGCGCGTGGCGACGTGGAACAGCGCCTCCAGCGTCAGCGTGGCTATGTACGGAGCGCTGACGCCGCCGCCGCCGCCCCCGCGCAGCCCACCCGTGAAGCCCACGTGGCTCTCCAGCTCCACCTGAATTATTTATTTATTTAACTAACATAGGATAAATGTGAGAAACAGAAGATAGAGTGTATGATTTTACTGTAACGAATAACCAAAGGATTTAATTTATACTTTGCTGTGAAATACAGAAACGGAAAGTAGTGAGTCAAAATCTGTCATTTAAGAGAAAAAAATACTTTATTGAACACCAAAAAATGGGATATATAACATAAATAATATATTTTTAGTTTCATTCTCTATATAGCAGGGTATGCTGAGGGAAACTCCTCAAGTTTCTAGCGTTAAGTCACTCCGTTCCCCACTCTCCGTCGAATTCTTGAGATATATGGTGGAACTTAGCGTTTTGCCTCGTTATTATAGCAAGGAAATTAAAATATAATTTTTTTAATACCAGCGAGAAGTAATTGAACTTACAACCGTCGCATTTACAATTGCACGCTTGTGCTTTTGTTTTGTTTTTAACGTCCATAGTAGAATTATGAGTTATAATTTTTTGTATACTATTTAGAATACTGTATATTTTTTATATTTCTATAATTTAATTTTAAGACAATTTAATTCATTATATAAGGAAGAATGAAGTAACTCACTTCCCACGCCAGAGCGGCTAAGAAGGCCTCGTATGCGGGACTACCGCAACGATTCGACAGTATTTCACTACGCGTCTCTTGTCCCTTGCCCACGTAGATTACGGCCACTTTGTGGGTCTCTCGGCACCTGTAATTTATAATAAATTAAAAGAAAATCAGTTTTACTTTTTCCCGCAAAGTACTGTCGACAAAGGGAATTCAGTCTTAAGAACACCTCTGGGTTCTCTGCGCCTACGTTACTGTATGCATACTTCTGCTGGTCGAGGTTGCGCAGCTCGCGCAGCAGGCGGTCGGAGCGCCGCAGCAGCTGCGCGTGCGCGCGCCGCGACGCGCCCAGCGTGCCCAGCTGCGCGATGAGCACGCGGCTGCGCGCCACCGCGCCCCCCGCGCTCTGCGCCTACGTTACTGTATGCATACCTCTGCTGGTCGAGGTTGCGCAGCTCGCGCAGCAGGCGGTCGGAGCGCCGCAGCAGCTGCGCGTGCGCGCGCCGCGACGCGCCCAGCGTGCCCAGCTGCGCGATGAGCACGCGGCTGCGCGCCACCGCGCCCCCCGCGCTCTGCGCCTACGTTACTGTATGCATACCTCTGCTGGTCGAGGTTGCGCAGCTCGCGCAGCAGGCGGTCGGAGCGCCGCAGCAGCTGCGCGTGCGCGCGCCGCGACGCGCCCAGCGTGCCCAGCTGCGCGATGAGCACGCGGCTGCGCGCCACCGCGCCCCCCGCGCTCTGCGCCTACGTTACTGTATGCATACCTCTGCTGGTCGAGGTTGCGCAGCTCGCGCAGCAGGCGGTCGGAGCGCCGCAGCAGCTGCGCGTGCGCGCGCCGCGACGCGCCCAGCGTGCCCAGCTGCGCGATGAGCACGCGGCTGCGCGCCACCGCGCCCCCCGCGCTCTGCGCCTACGTTACTGTATGCATACCTCTGCTGGTCGAGGTTGCGCAGCTCGCGCAGCAGGCGGTCGGAGCGCCGCAGCAGCTGCGCGTGCGCGCGCCGCGACGCGCCCAGCGTGCCCAGCTGCGCGATGAGCACGCGGCTGCGCGCCACCGCGCCCCCCGCGCTCTGCGCCTACGTTACTGTATGCATACCTCTGCTGGTCGAGGTTGCGCAGCTCGCGCAGCAGGCGGTCGGAGCGCCGCAGCAGCTGCGCGTGCGCGCGCCGCGACGCGCCCAGCGTGCCCAGCTGCGCGATGAGCACGCGGCTGCGCGCCACCGCGCCCCCCGCGCTCTGCGCCTACGTTACTGTATGCATACCTCTGCTGGTCGAGGTTGCGCAGCTCGCGCAGCAGGCGGTCGGAGCGCCGCAGCAGCTGCGCGTGCGCGCGCCGCGACGCGCCCAGCGTGCCCAGCTGCGCGATGAGCACGCGGCTGCGCGCCACCGCGCCCCCCGCGCTCTGCGCCTACGTTACTGTATGCATACCTCTGCTGGTCGAGGTTGCGCAGCTCGCGCAGCAGGCGGTCGGAGCGCCGCAGCAGCTGCGCGTGCGCGCGCCGCGACGCGCCCAGCGTGCCCAGCTGCGCGATGAGCACGCGGCTGCGCGCCACCGCGCCCCCCGCGCTCTGCGCCTACGTTACTGTATGCATACCTCTGCTGGTCGAGGTTGCGCAGCTCGCGCAGCAGGCGGTCGGAGCGCCGCAGCAGCTGCGCGTGCGCGCGCCGCGACGCGCCCAGCGTGCCCAGCTGCGCGATGAGCACGCGGCTGCGCGCCACCGCGCCCCCCGCGCTCTGCGCCTACGTTACTGTATGCATACCTCTGCTGGTCGAGGTTGCGCAGCTCGCGCAGCAGGCGGTCGGAGCGCCGCAGCAGCTGCGCGTGCGCGCGCCGCGACGCGCCCAGCGTGCCCAGCTGCGCGATGAGCACGCGGCTGCGCGCCACCGCGCCCCCCGCGCTCTGCGCCTACGTTACTGTATGCATACCTCTGCTGGTCGAGGTTGCGCAGCTCGCGCAGCAGGCGGTCGGAGCGCCGCAGCAGCTGCGCGTGCGCGCGCCGCGACGCGCCCAGCGTGCCCAGCTGCGCGATGAGCACGCGGCTGCGCGCCACCGCGCCCCCCGCGCTCTGCGCCTACGTTACTGTATGCATACCTCTGCTGGTCGAGGTTGCGCAGCTCGCGCAGCAGGCGGTCGGAGCGCCGCAGCAGCTGCGCGTGCGCGCGCCGCGACGCGCCCAGCGTGCCCAGCTGCGCGATGAGCACGCGGCTGCGCGCCACCGCGCCCCCCGCGCTCTGCGCCTACGTTACTGTATGCATACCTCTGCTGGTCGAGGTTGCGCAGCTCGCGCAGCAGGCGGTCGGAGCGCCGCAGCAGCTGCGCGTGCGCGCGCCGCGACGCGCCCAGCGTGCCCAGCTGCGCGATGAGCACGCGGCTGCGCGCCACCGCGCCCCCCGCGCTCTGCGCCTACGTTACTGTATGCATACCTCTGCTGGTCGAGGTTGCGCAGCTCGCGCAGCAGGCGGTCGGAGCGCCGCAGCAGCTGCGCGTGCGCGCGCCGCGACGCGCCCAGCGTGCCCAGCTGCGCGATGAGCACGCGGCTGCGCGCCACCGCGCCCCCCGCGCTCTGCGCCTACGTTACTGTATGCATACCTCTGCTGGTCGAGGTTGCGCAGCTCGCGCAGCAGGCGGTCGGAGCGCCGCAGCAGCTGCGCGTGCGCGCGCCGCGACGCGCCCAGCGTGCCCAGCTGCGCGATGAGCACGCGGCTGCGCGCCACCGCGCCCCCCGCGCTCTGCGCCTACGTTACTGTATGCATACCTCTGCTGGTCGAGGTTGCGCAGCTCGCGCAGCAGGCGGTCGGAGCGCCGCAGCAGCTGCGCGTGCGCGCGCCGCGACGCGCCCAGCGTGCCCAGCTGCGCGATGAGCACGCGGCTGCGCGCCACCGCGCCCCCCGCGCTCTGCGCCTACGTTACTGTATGCATACCTCTGCTGGTCGAGGTTGCGCAGCTCGCGCAGCAGGCGGTCGGAGCGCCGCAGCAGCTGCGCGTGCGCGCGCCGCGACGCGCCCAGCGTGCCCAGCTGCGCGATGAGCACGCGGCTGCGCGCCACCGCGCCCCCCGCGCTCTGCGCCTACGTTACTGTATGCATACCTCTGCTGGTCGAGGTTGCGCAGCTCGCGCAGCAGGCGGTCGGAGCGCCGCAGCAGCTGCGCGTGCGCGCGCCGCGACGCGCCCAGCGTGCCCAGCTGCGCGATGAGCACGCGGCTGCGCGCCACCGCGCCCCCCGCGCTCTGCGCCTACGTTACTGTATGCATACCTCTGCTGGTCGAGGTTGCGCAGCTCGCGCAGCAGGCGGTCGGAGCGCCGCAGCAGCTGCGCGTGCGCGCGCCGCGACGCGCCCAGCGTGCCCAGCTGCGCGATGAGCACGCGGCTGCGCGCCACCGCGCCCCCCGCGCTCTGCGCCTACGTTACTGTATGCATACCTCTGCTGGTCGAGGTTGCGCAGCTCGCGCAGCAGGCGGTCGGAGCGCCGCAGCAGCTGCGCGTGCGCGCGCCGCGACGCGCCCAGCGTGCCCAGCTGCGCGATGAGCACGCGGCTGCGCGCCACCGCGCCCCCCGCGCTCTCCGCGCCCCCCGCCGCCTCCCAGCTGCTCTCCTCGCACTCCTCGTCACTGCATTGTTAAGCATTCTTATATTGTGTCATATAGGGTTTAAGCCCTATTTATATTTTTGTACTTTTTTATATAAATGTATAATTTTTTAACAAATGTTTTTTTTGTTGGTGATTCACAAAAAAAATAATTCATGAAAATCTATGCAAAAGTAATACCTTTAACATTTTTTTAAAGTGTTATTCCACACTTAGGAAAGAAATATATTTATTTAGAAAACGTATAAAAACTTCCACATAGCTTAATGAGAACGTATAGTTTACCTACCAGGCGCGGGTTCGAGTCCCGCTACGTTCAAATTTATATACGTTCTCTAAATAAGTTTTTTTCCCTAAATATGGAATAACACTTAATATTTTTTGAAAAAATATTTAATAAATAGCGTTCTATCTTGCCAAACGATCATTCTTAGTTTTAATTATCTTTGGGTAGCGGAAATTTGTAAAAATCTTCTTACAGAGATGTTAACAACATAAATGAGTTGTAACAGGTATATAAAAATTTCGACGTAGCATGAGAACGTATGGCTTAGCAGGAAGCGCGAGTTCGAGTTCCGCTACGTTAAATTTTTTATACGTTTTCTAAATAAATAAAAGTAATATCTATTAGTAGCTTATGTTTTGATACTATATTTTGAGGCCGTCGTGGTGCAATGGTACAAGCGTGTGACTAAACAATATTTATCAGTTTGACTCACACAACGAGAAATTAATAATTTATTTATCTTTTTATTTATACAACCAACCTTTACCAAATTACTTAAATTACGTAGTTTACGACAAACGTTTGACCAATCCATCCTCTAGGCCGAGTATTCCTGGCCAATACCGACCTGTCGCGGTTGTTGAGGTAGTGTCGCTCGGCGTTGCGGTGCGCCACGAGCGCGCACACGAGTTCGTCCTCGTGGCCGGGCGGCAGCGGCGACGCGCCCGCCTCGTCCAGGCGCCGCCCGCACGCCACCTCGGGCGACGTGTGCCCGATGTAGGCCAGGATCTGGTGGCAGATTCAAGAAAACATCGTATCATCTAACTGGAATTCCGATATACAAAACCTATGTAATAAAAAATAATATTATATTATGTGAGGCCAGTCGTGGCGCAGGGGCACAAAGTGTGACTGTAAAACCGACTGGTTGTGGATTCGATCCCCACTCGAGGAAATGAAATATTTACTTAAATTTATATTTTCATTTCTTCGCTCTGGGGTAGAGGTTAAGCTCGGCGTTGAGATCGGCCACTCAACACGCAATGCCCCCAGAATTCGGCAGAAAGTGAGGAACTTAGTGTTTTAGTACTAGGTTCCCTCTGCCTACCCTGTGTGCGGGATACATTGTTATTTTTATTTTTCTCTCCAGTAGTACTGTACTTAAATATTCAGTTTTAAAATTTACCATACAATTTAACACAATAAAATATAAACATACATGATCCAACTGATGTTTGTCTGGCGGCGAGCTTTTGTAATCTGGCAAAAGATCAGGCGGCAAAGGTGGCGGTAGTGATGATAATGTTGTATCTCTTGGACAATCAATGCTGTAAAATATTTAAAAAATGTGATTACAAATAAAACTGTTTTGTTGATTTTAGATTTACGATTGAAACTGACTATCATAGTTTGTGGGTAATTTTAAAAAAGCTAATGTTAGTCAAAAATATTAAATATAAATTAAATTAAGTTCTTTGATTTTCACGATTATTCATTTTAAATTAAACTATTTTAAATTTTTCTATTTTCGTAGGTAAGAAGTAAATAATTTCATTTTAAATAAATTAAATTGTTTCCAGCAAATAATTCATAAGTACAAGGAGAAGCTAAAATAAAAAAATAAATAACAACAATAATATTTTACAACAAAATAACTCACGTGGTGGGCAACGGCAGCTGCTCAAGCGGTTCAGAGGAGCCGCCAGAGGGGTCGTAGTACAAGGCGGAGGCGTCCCAGCACGCCTTGCCGCAGATGTCGCGCAACAACACTCGCACTTGGCGGTCTGACGTCATGAGGCCCGGCGTGGTGGCCCCGCAGGCGTGGCCGGGCAGCGCGGGCAGCTCCACGAAGCTGGCCAGCGTGGCGTCGCTGAGGCGCAGCAGCTGCACGTGCGGCGCGGCCAGCACGGCGGCGCCCAGCTCCGCGCCTAGCGCGCTGTCGTGCTGCTCGCCCACGCTGGCCGACACCGCGCCGCCGCCCCACAGCGGCCACTGCCCCGCGTACAGCACCAGCTGCGAGCATATCTGCGGACAGTTGTGCCGTGTTGGGGATTACCTTTATTATTATTCCCTAACTTAACACTTATCACCGAATTGTGGAGACATTCCATGTTGGGTAGTCGAACTCAACGCCGCGCTTTGCCTCGTTTTCTGAGTGAGGAAATGACAATATTATCCACAACCTGTCGTGTTTACAGCTCGCTTGTGCCCCTACGCTATGACAGGCCTCAAGGCTTGAAGGGATCCAACCAAAATAATAGTTTTAGCATATTTCAATGTGATAACTATAACACATTTATTATAAACTAGCGATCTTGTCGCCGCTTGGCCCGCTAGAACTACATATTTTTTTATTTACTAATCTAAATTACTTTCGTGTTCTAATAACATTTTCATTTTAAAGACAATATCAATTCATTAAAAACTAAAGTTTCGGGCAATTTAATAATAAAATCAGTATACAACAATTTTTATTTAAGAACCAATTTAAATAAAACAAAAACTAAATTTTAAAGAAACTTTCCAAAAATTCAATAGTGAAGATTGCACTTGGATCGGTTTAGCTGACGCAGACCAGTCAAACATAAATTTTAAAAATCAATAATAGCTTTTCTGATCTATCTGTGATGAAGTAAGACTGAAAACAGAAAAGTTTGAACAATTACATACCGTTTGGGCCCAAAGTTTAACATCAATAGTGGAGGCTGGTGTAGTTTTTGGTGATAAGTTATCCAATTGAATATTAGGGTCAAAGTCTTCATCAATTGGCAATGATAGGCCTTCTATATCAGATCCATTTGTTCCATTCATAACCGCGTATAGTACCTGCAAAATAGTTTAGTTTAGATTAAGTTTTTCGTTACTTATAGCTTATAGCACAAACTTAAGACAAAATTTTACATTAAAAATATTATTTAAGATTGATCGTGATTATTATGATTAAGAAGGCTATAAATTTAAAGAAATTTTTTAATTTGTAAAATTATAATTGACTTAAGGATTACTATATAATTAGATTAGAATTTTAATTTTCAAATCTCAGACGGACAGAGTATTTTTGTTATATAAATTCAGTCAATATAAATGTTGTTTATTTAAATATAATTATAAAATGCTAATTAAATTAAAACACCTCACCAGCGTCAAATGGTAAAGCTAAAAATTACAATAAACTAACTAAGGACGGTACAGAACGGAACCAATTGGAACGGAAGTGGATGTTGTGAAATATGAACCTACAAATAAGTCATGTTTTTACTAAGCGAAGAACTTTACTTTTTCTATAAAAAAATTGTAATGGAAAACATATATGGTTAACAATACCGTAACAAAAAGAGAAATGTGTCAAGGTGCTTTTCGTACACTCGTCCTAATAGACAGTGGTCTTACGCAAAAAGTACGAAAATAATATGATTCATCGATTGATATTTTTTCATATATTCTTTCTCATTAGCACTTGTGTTACGTGGGACAGGCAGCGGAGATCGGTGTTTTGTCATCAATTAGAGTTTCCATTTAAAAACGCCACCGCACCACTCGATCAGTACAGTTCACCAGCTGATTTCAGCGAAAACACTACTTTCACTTACATTCAAAATCAATTTGTCTACCGAACATGCAAAAATTCGTAAGTATAATTAAGTATAATTCGTAATATATTCAATTTAAATTCGAGTTCTTTTCAATAAAAATAATATATAATATGTATAATGCTAACGGCATTGGCAACCATACTTTTTAACATGCTGATATAATTGAAATGAAAGTTTCCCCAGTTTTTTTATATTTCGTTATAAAACTGTATAAATTTTAATTTTAATCTAGCGAACCGCTTGAACTACTACTTAATTATTTATATAGTAATTTGAAGAACTAAATAATTTATATTAATATAATTCTTTAATTTACTCGCGATCAGTTACTCTATTATAATAATGTATTCATACATAGATTTAACTTTTTTTATAGGTATTGTGCGCATTCGCCCTGGTGGCTCTCGCTGCGGCTGCTCCTCAAGATCCTAGCCAACCAGCTTACATCCTTAAACATGACTCTGTCGTGAACCCGGAAGGATACCACTTTGAGTAAGTACAAAAAAAAATAGAAATATAACACAAATTAAAAACATAAAAAAACTTGTTAATTTTTCAGAAATTCTCTTTTAATTCCACTACAAAACTAACGAAAACTTAATTCCAATCAGCTTCGAAACCAGCGATGGCATCTCTCGCCAAGAACAAGGTTCTCTAAAGCAAATCTCTGAAGACCACAAAGCTATCGAAGTGCAAGGCAGCTACAAGTACACCGCCCCGGACGGCCTCATTTACACTGTTACTTATGTCGCCGACGAGCACGGCTTCCAACCCCAGGAACGTGTAGAACATCCCGGTCAATAGACGAATAGACTAGCTAATATTTCTTATTTTACCCTTTTTCTTTATATTTTATATTGAAAATCGGTATTATAATCTAATTATTTATTTATAAGGGATACATATTTTTTAAAACATATTCGTGTTTTTCAAAACTTAGTAAAACAATTAGTATAGTTTGAATTGCGCGAATATTTTTTTTTTAAATGTGTGAACAATTGTAAATATTGTCTAGGATTCGTTTTTGTTATCCACTTATGCACTTTTTGTATGTTTGTTTATGATTTTGAATATATTTTTTATTAATTAATATGTCTTTGAGCTTTTTACTCCCCAAAAAAAGGCAAATTAAAGTTGTAAAATGATTGCTCATCTGAAAAATTTGTTTTGAATAGATTTTTTGTTTAATATACATATATGAGATCTATTTGTTTATTATTTTTACATATTATGCATGTAATTTTAGAATAGACGACTTATTTGGATATATCAAATTTACATATTATGACCATTGTTGTTACGATCATACCTTTACTAATGTATATAAATTTTTATTTAATTTAATTTAATATTCAATATCATTAAAATTTTAAAATCTTTTGGTAGAAGCAAAAAGTATTTATTTATATTTTTCTAATATAATCATGTAATGTAATAATATATCGGTGTATTCTTGTAATGTATGTAATATTTTTTAATTATATAATATAATGTCATAACATAATCTTATTATATTGATTGTCAATTTTACTTATATACCACTGTACACTTATAAGTGTAATAAAATATATATTACAAATTTTCGAACAAAATACGCAACCTAACAAAGCGCGTTGGAAGTGGCAGAGCCAGGTGGGCCATGCTTAATCCAGGATAATATCTACGAGAATTTATAGTAATAGCAAATTAAAACCATATAATAAGAAAATTTTACACAAAAAGATAGTAGAGAAAGTTTCAGAATTTTACTAAAATGCGTATTCTTATATTAAAGTAAAAAAAAAATAAAACCCAGGCCCGAAAAATATTTCGCGTGGACACTACTTTAGTATCGCATTAAAAGGTAAAGTATTTCATAGATGAAATTTGACTTTGACAGGATGATGAGGAAATATGCCTTGATAGATAGATACCATGAATCTCACCTTAAATATAATAAGCAGTAACGTCTGTCCGTCCTCCTGCGCCTCCATGAGGCGCGCGGGCCCGCAGCGCACCGTGAACTCCGCGAGGCTCAGTAGCAGCGAGCCCGCCAGCGGCTTCACCGACTCCCGACCACTGCTGTTCGATATTTGGGCGAGGCATGCGCAGATCCATTTTATTATTTTTTCTGTGTGATAAGTACAAAATATTATTATTTTTTCTTGCTCTGGGATCATGACGTTGAGTTCCGCCCTTTAACAAACTATGTCTCAAAAACTAGACGTTGCGTGGGGAGCTGAGTGTGTTATCCCTACAGCGATTATTTAATGTTAAATAAGTAATAATAATTTATACATGCTATTAATATGCTAACAAATATCAACATTTGTTTAAATTTTACTAACCATATTCTTATTCAAAGTGGTAAAAAATATTACACAATAGGATAATATATGTAATTTTGTCAATGTGTACAGTATGACGTACCTGCTAACCCGGGATACAGTTCAACTATGCGGTCGGTGTAGTCAGCTAATACTAGAACAGCATCACTTACTACTTTCGCTATCGTTTTATTTTTCATCTGAAACAATAAACATATTTTTTTTTATTTTAAACACAATACAACTTCCATTCTCTATCGTCGTTTTGGAAATGTCATTTTGAATTTAACATTATGCAATATTACGATGTTAAGAATATAAAAACTGCTTCAATTGAATTGAACATTTATATTGCTCTTTACTTAACGTAGCGATATCCTAAAGGGTAAGGAAGTTATAGTATTTCCTAAACAACAAAAAAAAACAAGCAACCATCTTTATTAAATTTAAACTGATCACATCACATCTTTGTAGTTTCATTATAATATACTAATGTTTTTTTGTGTTAGTTAACATGAGGTTCCTGATATGATTTGGTCGATAGTTGACTGACAGTAAATGACAAAAATCACTGTGAGAATTTAAATTGTCAAATAGCACAAATAAAAATAACATGTATCAGCAGTGCGAGTTTCACTTTTACGTGAACTCCCGACATATACATTTTTTAAATATTTCACACTTTCTCTTCACTTCGTTATCTCGCGAACACGATCACAACACTTAAGTATGCTGTACTCTGTGTCCTTTACTGCGCCAGTCTGTACATATGACACAAACCGATCGAATATTATGTACACGACTGTACATAGTTGCTAGTGTATTACCAAGCAACCAACTATGATCCTACGTTGCTTAACAATAGAAGTATTTTAAACTTTTTCAAGTATTAATCCACACTTAGGAAAGAAAAATACTTATTTAGCTCTGACCACTGAGTCATACGTGAGCGTATGTACGCCTGGTCGGTTTAAAGAAGGCGCGGGTTCGAGTCCCGCTACGTTCGAATTTTTATACGTTTTATAAATAAGTAAAAAAGTTATTAATTACCATGAGCATGTGCAAGAGGCAGGTGACGTAGGCGGGCAGGCGCGCGCAGGCGGCGCGGGCGGCCAGCACGTGCGCGCAGTGCGCCGCCAGCGCGCACGCGCCCGCGCAGCGCGCCGCCGCCGCGCCCTCGCGCCGGCACACGCGCACCACGATGTTCAGCACGTGCTCCTGTTCACGGAGGACACACACACCTCATTATGACAAGCAATTACAACAATAATCATTATTATACCGTTGATTTGTTTTATTCACCACTTTAAAACGTGCTCATATATTAGGTTCTAATTTGTATTGTATAAAAGATTTAAGGATAAACTTTTAGCTTTTAAACATCCTACAGATATTTTTTCTTTTCTTTTTAGCTTCACACTGTATCCCGTAAGGTATATAGGATAAGAAAGGGAACGTGACAACCCAGTAACACTCTGTTCTCACTTGCGGTTCCCACTTTCCACCGAATTTTAAAGGCATAGCGTGTTGAGTGTCGGTACTCATCGCCGCGTTTTGCCTCAGCACCAAAGCGAAGAAATGAAAATATTAAATATTTCATTTCCTTAAGTGGAAATCGAACCCACAACCTGTCGCGTTTACAGGCACACGCTTGCGCTCCTGTGCCACGACTGGCAGTATAATGACAAGTATAATATACAGTTAAGCTTTACGTAAAAAAAAAATCAATACCTTTAACAATTATATGTTTCCTTAAAATAATAATTGTAATATTTTTTAATTGTTTAAAATAAAATTTCAACTTGCCTTTAAATCTGGACAAGAAACAGTATTGTACTGGTGTGGGTAGGGCTGTAGCATCGGAGCATTCATCATACCATCGGGGAGTGCCAATAGAGACCCGAGAAACGTTACTGCAGCTGTACGCGGACACTGGAAGAATTTACTTATATTATTAAAGATCATAAAATGTATGACTTAAAACACATAAATACGATTTTGTGTATACTAATACAAAAATATAACAGTATCTATGTTTGTAAAAAAATAAAGAAGTTATAAATAAACAACTAAATCAATCAATATTTACTGTTAAGTAATGATTATTAAGTTTAGGACGAAACTTTATTAATAATAATGTAATAATATATATCCATAACAATACAAACCGAAGGTCCCATATCGGACGAATTAAGTACAACAGTGGAGGCATGCACGAAGTCCAGCAGTAACAGGGAGTGCCCCTCCAGCGCCAGCGACAGGTAGCGCGGCGCCGCGTGCTCCACCAGCACGTCCACCACCGATCTGTCCTCGCCCGTTAAACCTTACATCATTATATCATTATTAGTAGTGTGTTCTATGATAAAATCAAAATTCATGTAGTTAGGTAGGAAGAGGTACATATGGTTATATATAATATATTAGAGATGCGCCGAATATTCGGTTTTTATTCGGTATATATATGTCATTTTTTTCATTATCGTCGTGCCGTATTCGGCCAATATCGAAATCGGCCGAATACATTCGGTTCGATTATTTTTATTTCATTATTATTATAAATTAAATGAGTCTCACTTAATGCTATGTCTATCTCCTTCGCATGAGTGGTAGGTTCCCTTTATCCCCCTGCTATACATAGAAGTGTATACACCAGATATGAATCAAAATAAAGATGTGCCTTTTAAACTGTAACGTACAAATATACAATTTAATAAATACCATGATGCAGCGCTCGTAGATACAAGTGCAGGTGAGCGAGGTGCGGTCGTCCATTGCAGATGGAGGGCGCGCCCTGGCCCTGCGCCTGCGCCGTCGTCGACTCGCATAGCAACCGGAGTGCTAGTAACTTGCCCGCTCTTATGTAACGAAATAATTTTATTTAAATGTTAAAATCAAAAATCAAATCAAATCAGCTTCACGCTGTATCCCGCACATAGCAGGGTAGGCAGAGGGAACCCAGTGTTAAGACACTCCGTTCCCCACTTTCTGCTGAATTCTGAAGGCATTGTGTGTTGAGGTAGCAGAACTCAACGCCGCGCTTAACCTCGACACCAGAGCGAAGAAATGGAAATATAAATTTAAGTTAATATTTCATGTCCTCAAGTGGGGATCGAACCCACAACCATTCGGTTTTACAGACACATGTTATTCTAATATATATTAAATATATTACAAAAAAATTAATCTAAATTTTATTTTTAAAATATTTTAACGTGCCATTCACATAAAAATGTATTAGTATTAATATTTGAACATTGTAGAATTTGAATCCTTTTGTTAGAACAAATGACGTAAAATGCCAGTCACATACCAAAGTCTTAGTAATAAAATGAAAAAAAAATACAACAAAAATACCTGTGCGACGATGGTAGGGCCTCAGCTTCGAGACACCATCCTGCCACCAGATTGAAAGGTACGTGGATTTCCGTGTTGCCATTGAGAGTTTGATTAGCACTTATCTGTTAAAATAATTAATTCTAAATTTAAATTAGCAAATATAAATGTATAAATTCAAGATAACAACTAGAATATTCTTCACATTAACTTCATCAATACAAATAGTTAAAATTAAAAAAAAAATACAACTATAGATAGCAATAAAAAATAGCTGTTTAGAATATCATAATCATTAAAAATATAAATTAAAATCAAATTAAATCAGCTTCACGCTGTATCCCGCACACTGCAGAGTAGGCAGAGGGAACCTGGTGTTAAGACATTCCATTCCCCACTTTTCGCCGAAAATCTGGAGGCGGAACTCAGCGCCGCGCTTTGCCACGATATCAGAGTGAATAAATGAAAATATAAAATTAAAAACATTAAAAATATCCTGCTTAAAATGTAATTACGACTTATTTTTATTTCTCGGTTTATTGTAAAGTATTAAATTACAACGGTATACTTTTTTTTATAAATAAATGAAGAGATTAAATGAATAAACGGTATGTTTTTAATGATTTCCATAATATAACGAAACATTTACTTTCCTTTATGTTGTTGTTAGAATCCGTTGATATTTCTGCGTTATCAAGATCTATGCGTATTAGCGTATCTAACAACGACTGAACCATTTCTTAAAACATACAATAAAATCGAATTTTATATAATACGTTCCACAAAAATATATTAAAAAAAGATAAAAACTGTATAAATAAAATAAATAACACTATATTGACATTAAAATTAACCATCACAAGTGAATTTTGACACTCGTTTTAAAATAAAAAAGGAGTACCCTCGTTTAAGAAATTTAAAATATATAGTAAACTACCTCTCTCTTTCGACGCCTCCGTAAGAGCCTCCTTTTTCCTGGTCCTCTTTCGCATTGGCAGTGTTTAAAGAGCTTTGTATTGGAGAACAGGTCGCACAACTTTAATAGAACCATACACGTAAACAACGCGAGGCACGTCCTCTCAAATATTTAAAAAAAAATAATACAAAAATATTTAAAAACAAAACACGATCCAATCATTTAGATAAAGGATGAATAAACAGATATCTAATTTCAACATGTGTTGAGGAGAGCCAGATATCGTATGATAAATCAGTCGCTGCCATATTTGCGATAAAAATTAACAAATGCCGTATAGAAGCATGTATTTTATTACGTAGTTTTTATTACGGTAACGGCTTCACGTTAAAACGTAATAATAGTATAGTAAATATTAATATTAGCTTTTAACGGTAAATATAAAAAAATGTTATATCTAATTAGTAATTCAATTTTAACTATTACACGTAAGAAAAGTTTTGTTATTATATTTTTGTCACTATACGATACTATATAAAAATATATATATATTAGAATTTTTTAAACAAAATATTTATTTATTTTAGAAAATTATTAAAAAAGAAGTATTGGGAGCACTATTAAGTTATCACTATAAGGATATAAATAACACTATTTAATTAAAATTTATGGCTTAAAGCGAATGTTATGCAAATATCCGTGAAGTCAATGAAGTATGACCGATTGATTTCGTTGAAGGTTACTTTCTATATAAGCATTGTATTACACTATTATGTTTATTGTTTCTATTCTTATTTTTATAAAAAAAAAAATCACGCTGTCTCTTGCACACAGCAGGATAGGCAGAGGGAACCTAGTGTTAAGACACACCGTTCTCCACTTATTTTATATAATATATAATTATTTGAGATATTACCAAAAAAATGTTGTAACGTGGCGAATGTCAAAGTTATGTATATTTTTATTTAATATACACACATAAATACAGTTACAATAAATACAAAGTGCAGCGTTGTGCCTCTCAATATACAATGCCTTCACAATCGGCGGAAATTTGGGAACAGAAGTGTTTTAATGGGAACGGAGTTAACACTAACTAACACTAGGTCCCCAGGTTCAATCTGTCTATCCTGGTATGTGCGTGATACAGCGTGAAGCTAAAAAAAGATAGTCATTTGTCAATCTATGTTGATGAAATAGCTTACAACGGACAGTTTGATAAATGATAGTATAGTATTCTCAATAATGTGGATATTTACTTTTAACATTTTTAAAGTGTTATTCCACACTTAGGGAGCAAATACTTATTTGGCCGACCAGGCGCATTGACCACTAAGTTTAGTGGTGACAGCGCCTGATCGGTTTCCAGGAGGCGCAGGTTCGAGTCCCGCTACGTGAAAATTTTTATACGTTTTCTAAATAAGTATTAATGTGGATATTTATTTGTAGAGCACTTTAGGCTAACAGTAATACTACAATAGTACAATTTTGTAGTACCCATTATTACAAAATGACACAACAAACAAATCGTTGTAGTATCTTACCTATTAGTTTTCGACCGAAGCAAGGTCTTCAGCCGAAATTGAAAACGAACCTTCGGCCTTGGTGTCGATAAGTCAGTAAAAAACAGACGATAGAGATTGTCATTACGGACAATTTTTACCCTATATTGCGTGGTCTGAAGTTTGAGTCGGTTTTCTAAATATCAGCTTTATAAAGATTCTTCTAAATGTCATATCTGGGCAGTAAAATAGTTAAGAAAATTTATTTTGCGGATTTTTTTTGTATTCTTCTATAACTTTATGCCCAATTGTGGTAAATTTTTTATGAGGTTACAAATTTTCAATTGCATTTATTTTATTAATGATTTTTGAAACTTTTTCATTTTACTTTTATTTATTGTCTGGTTCTTGAGATAAACGAAAGACAAGAAATCAATATAAACTTTAAACTATCTTAATTAGATTTTATTATATTATCACGTATTTAATTACTATAATTTTACCAATCAGCTTTTAGACTTAAGAAATTTTCTCTGTCTCTTACCACTATCATATGATAGGCTGATAGGGTATCAAAAGAAAATGAATTTTGTTATTTTTACTACAAACAAATCAATCAATTTTTTGGGACGTAGATACTTAACTACGAAAACGATTTCGCCCAAGCTTTACTCGCATTTGTTACAAATAATTTTATTTTTATAATTTGTAATAAATAAATAAAATAAATCAGCTTCACGCTGTATCCCGCACACGTAGGCGGAAGGTGTTAAGACACTCCAAATTCTATAAATTTTAAATATTTTTTAAATAATTTCATTTCTTCGAGTAGGGATCGAACCCTGACTGCAAAGTGACTGATTGTCAGTCAGTTTGCAGTCACACTTTGTGCTCCTGCGCCATGACTGGCCTCAATAAATAAACTGACTTTATTACTCGTGGACCGCAAAAAATGCAGAGTGATGCTTGACCGAAACCGAATGTACGGTTGCTTCTAATTATCTATTACTAGTTACTACAGTATTTTTTTATAAGCAGAAGCTCATCCGCACGCGATAGTTGTCATGTATACTTAAATCAATTTAATTTATTGCCAGCACTTTATATTTGAGGCCAGTCGTGGCAGAGAGGCCCAAAGTGTGACTGTATAACCGACTGGTTGTGGGTTCGATCCCCACTCCAGGAGATGAAATATTTACTTAAATTTATATTTCCATTTCTTCTTTCTGCCACTCAACACAGCAGAAAGTGGGGAATCGAGTGTCTTAACACTAGGTTCCCTCTGCCTACCCTGCCTTGTACGGGATACAGCGTGAAGCTGATTTTGATTTATTTATTTACTTAGGTTGGAGACGAAAACATTGGTAAAACCCATCATCCTCACATATATCAACGGTGTCAAACTAAAATTAGTCAAACGTAAGTCATTACGTACTAAATAAAAATGTTAAACATTTTTCTAAAACATTCATTTTATATTAGTATCCTATCTACTTGTCCTTTAAATAAAAATTTGTATATCACCTGCAGTAATATAAAAATATAATATGAAATTATGTATCGAAGTGGAGGCGTTAGATTTGATTTATAAGGGTTTCAAAAATCGTGGCTAAACAGTAAGCAGCAGTGAGAGGTTGCTGTCTACCTGGAATGATATTGGCTTCAGTTAGTGATTTAAGAGACGATATATTAGATATTAATCCAATCCTTTCTACTAATCTTATAAATGTAAAAATTATGGATGTTGGTTCCCTTTTCACGCCCTGCTGAACGGATTTAGATGAAATTTTACAGTAATATAGTTTATACATCGAAAAAATATATAGATTACAATTTATGTAAAGATTTTGTATAGGTTATAATATAGGAAAACGTGTAACGGGCGAAGCCTCGTGTGTGTCGCTAGTATCTAAATGTGAAAGCTTGTGAGGATGGATTGTCGTGTATATAATATCTTGAGACCATTGAAAAGTAATATTCCTTTACAGAGTGCAGGTGTTTTCAAACTAGATTGTGACTGTGGCTTATCATACATCGGTGAAACAAAGAAAAGCATCGGTGTTAGGGTAAAGGAACGCATCTCCGATAATTCAACTACTGTGGATAAACCCAGCCACTACGTTAGGTTTGATAAACCCCAAATTCTCGCTAAGGAAAACAGGTACTTTCTTAGAATGATCCGCGAGGCTATTGAAATACAAAAACATCCCAATTTCAATAGAGAGCTGGAAACTTTCTACCACCTGGGACCCACTCATAAAATCATTGAAGTCTCAAATCCACCATACCAGAGGGCAAGATACTATCAGCTCATTCTGCAGGAATCCAGGGCAGTACGAGAGGCAATTAAGAAGTCGTTGGCGGTAGTTTGATATAATAATTATGTCAACTGACAGACGAATGCCACCTAAGTCTACCCACGACCACGGACTACTGCAAAGTGTTCGAAATGGCGGGTTTCCAAAAATGTATAATTTTAAATATACGCGATTAATCCGGTTCAAATAGTTTCATTTAAAATATAACAATAACTTTAGGTTGGACTTAGAAAATAACTTTACTAAAGTATAAATAAGCATGTATTATATAATATTATCTATAAATATTATTTTATAATTACTTATAAATAATTTTCACCACAGTTGCCCCATCGCGTCGTTTATATTCAGACACAGATATTATAGATATTATAATTTTGTATACAATAGTTTTGGGTTAAATGTTCAATTAGGGAAAACTTCATATATCAAAAAAAAATCACTGATTTTAACAAAATCTTAAGGAAATGCCAAAAAAATAAATCGTTAAGACGTTAAATAAAAAAAAAAGTATTTTTTTTTACTTCATTACGGTTAGCTTAATTAAAGAAGCAATTTAACAAGTTTTGAAAGTTTTAAATAGCGCAAACGTAGCACTTCATTACTAAATAAAGCTGTAATATAATAGATAGAAGAAAAAAAAACAAATCATAAGCACATACCGCCAATTTGGGTGTATCTATCGGGGGGCGCCATATTACCGCGACAACTGTATTTTTCTTGTTCATTCCAATTTAGCCTGACCAACAATCATAAAAAAAGCAAAGTAACCTTAATAAGTGTGGCGTTGAGATGCACGAGATAGTTGAACAAGTGGTGGTGCGCGTGCGGGTCCTTGAGCGCGTTGGGGTCGCCCAGCGCGGCCAGCATGCGGCGCCACAGCACGCACGCCACGTCGGGCAGCCAGCCGCGCGCCGCGCCACCCAGCACCACGCCCACGCCCACGCCCACACCCGCGCCCGCACCCGCCGCGCTCACCGCGCCGTCCGCCTCTGACCATTCTAAGGGGTGGTGGAATGCTTCATTCTATTTTTAAATTGTTCTGACAGTTAAAGTACGGTAGACCAGTGGTGGCCGCCTTGAAGTTAGCTGTAGATTTCTGAGCAATTTAATTTTAGGGTTTTTTTTTCTTTTTATTATTTCCTTCTCGAGCGAACAATGCGTAAAAGTTCTGAAAGCTTAACTTCAAGGCGGCATCGACACGCCCGCCAATACGTATAAAAAAAAGAATATAATTAAACATCCAGATAATCTTTTTTTATCTTTGGCAAACAAAAACCATAATATTAAAAAAAATCTTATAACCTATGTTTTTCCTCATATACCTTTTCATTCACACGTGTTCACACATTATTCATAAGTCATTCCATATTTAACTTTATCATTTTAAATAATCGTTTTACAATTATCACATATATGTAACAAACAGTTTTTATAATAATTTTATAAATAAATTATTATAATATTAAATTATATTAATCTAATATCAAATTATAATAATAATTTTATAAATAAATTATTATAATATAAAATTATATTAATCTAATATCAAATTATAATAATAATTTTATAAATAAATTATTATATTATAATTTTATAAATAATAATTTACATAATAATAAAATAATTTTTCTTAACGTCTCCTACATTCAAGGGTTTTTGGTAGAGATCTCTATTAGAGATAAGTTATCCGTTGTACACATTATTTCCGTTGTTATATGTTTTTCTGTACTTTCCTTCTTGTGTGGTACATAAATAAATGAAAAAGAAATAAAAATAAATAAATAATGTCAATTTAAAACTTACCGACATTTCCGCCATCGGAAGCCAGATCAATTTGTAAGGGGGAGTCTTTTATAGAGCTACTTTCAACACCGCTGGAGGGTGCCGGGGAAGGAGAACGTGATCCTATAAAACAATATTAATTATTTTTAGCCAAACACTTCGTGTATTTTATGTTTCTTTGAGATATTATGTTGAGTTTTATATAAAAAAAATATGTATTTGAAGTAAATTATTTATACATATTGGCAAACTAAATATACTTTTTTATGTTTTATCAACACAACAGAACACAAAGAGAGAGGTCTCTCTTTGTGTTCGATAAAACAGTTTGCAGAGGTCCGTGGTCACGAGTAGACCCGGCTACTGCAGTGTTCGAAACTTCGGGTTCCCAAAAATGTATAATCGTAAATATACGCGATTAATCCGGTTAAAATAGTTTCATTTAAATATATTAAATGTAACTTAATATTTTTAAATGTAACTTAATACACAAATATAACACAGTAGAAACAAGATTTTTAGGACATACACTTATACACATTCGCGATTATGCGGACTACTAACCGCAATCAATTATATGAAGGTAAACGTAAGTAACACTTAGTATACATCGTGTGTTGAAAAATATATCTCTTTTTTTAATAAACATTGATTTTATAATATGATATAAGAAAAGATATAAGAAATATTTACCACTAGCAGAGTCTCTCTCCTCCTGTTGTGAGGATTGTCTCAGTGAATCGAGAGAGTACCACCGTCTTGGCTTGTTACTTGTAATTTCTTTGGTTTCTTCTGCGAATGAATTAATTATTGAAAAAAAAAAGAAAAGCTTATAATATTTTTTGGAATATATCAATCAAGTATAAGTCACAATAATCTAAAAAATAACAACACATTTACGTTTAATTATCTAAGGCATAAATTGTCAATGTAAAAACGAAATACGTGTTTAAGAAAGTGTCAAATAAAAATAGTAAGCTACATGCTGATTTTTTTAAAAGTTATAGCCTCAGATCTGAGAAGAAGAATCGGAGCACCAAACTCAACAGGACCTTTTTAAGAAATCTTTGAAATAAACTAGTGTAGTATCATCGTTTTTATCACCTTGGATCTTCGCTCAAAAACTACAGAACGGATTTATATGATATTCTCCATTAATATTGCTTTACAATCAGAATAATAAATTTGTTTATGATATAACAATAAGTTGAAGCGAGCAAAGCTGCGAGGTCGCAAGTAAATATGTATATATATAAAATGAAATATACCAGTGGGTGGCTGTAGCTGCGCGTGCGCATTCCTCGCCAGGTGCGGGTCGCTGCGACAGCGCGCGAGCGGCCGCCGCGCCGCCTCCTTGCGCGGGTGCGACTCGTGGCTCGTGCGCGGGGACTTGCCTGGTTTTAAAAACATTTCAAATAGAAGAGAGTTTTCATTTCGTGTATATGTTTTTTTTAAATAATGCCTATGTATTATTCATTTTTTTGGTAAAAAAAGTTATTCTAGCGACAACTTTAATAGCCTTTTATTGGGAATATATGGCACTTTTAGTTTGAAATAAAATTTGGAAATTTAAATTGAGCTTTAAAATTTGAAAATGCTAAAATATAATCAATGCTTAATCAATACAAAGTTTGGGGCCGTCGTGAGGTAACGGCACAAAGTCTGACTGTAAACTCGGTAATTGTGAATTTCTTCCTATCCTGAAAAATGAATTATTTTCATTCTCTCGCCCTGGTAACATTACAGCGCGGCATTGAATTCCGCAGCTCAACTGGACTATCTTCAAAAGTTGGGTGGTAGCTGAGTTCCCTGCTATGTAAGGGATACAGCGTCAAACTGTAAAAAAATTTAAACAAACCAGGTGTCCTAGCATCGCTAGAAGGCAGCGTGGGGCGTCGCAGGGGCGCGGGGCGGGGAGCAGGCGCGGGGGCGGGGCGGCGGCCGCGCCCTCTACCCTCCGGCGCCGTGTTCGTCTCAGAGAGCTCCAGTGAGTACACGTGCCGTGCTAACACACGTGTTAGCGTTTCCATTGTTTTCTGGAAAATAATACTAATTTTGTTAAACTCTGAATGATACATATGCATAAAAGTTTTTAAAAATAATTACAAAACAATAAGAAAACGTATACAAATATTCACGTATTACACTAAACAATTTGCACCCGCGATTCTTGGAAACCGTCCAAGCACTCTAATCAACAACCAATACATTCTTATCAAGCAACGCAGAAATTCTTATGTGCTTGTATACAACTTATTTATGTTTTGAGGGTCTCTGTAGGGATGCTAACAACATAAATAAAATATTCATCTTTGTGGAAACACGTTAAGTAAAAAAAAATACCAATTTTGGTTAAGTATTAATAGTTGTTTTTAAACATAATTTTAAATTGATAACTTATTTCTCTTCAATTAAACATAAAATAAATTACAAGGGGAGAAAACTAAAGGCAAAAATCTAACTTACCGCCCATTCTTTAATCAGATCTTCCCAGTGTGTGAGACGAGTCAGCAGTTCCATAAAGTTTTGCCACAGTTCCGGTTTTACGGCAACATTCAGATTGGCTTTAATCCACGTCACAATTAACGTTTGGAATAATGCTGGAGCCAGAAAACCACCTGCAATGTGAAAGTAAATTTAAAAATATATTATGCTCTATTTTATTCATTTCTTTTCGCTTCACGCTGTATCCCGCATATAGGAATCTAACCTACAACTGTCGAGTTTAGAGTCACATGCTGTGTTACTAGGCCACGACGGCCTTATTCAAAAAAATATCATTTAATTCATTAAATATTATACTATAAATTATTACCTAATGTGTCTTGTTTCCTTTTGGGTGGTACTTTTGTCAGGACCAATGACGTTATTTGTAGCAACACCAGTAATAATTGTTCCCTGAAATAAAATCCAATTAAAACAAAACATTTATAAATTTAAGCATAATATAAGAAAAATGAGTATAGTCATATAGATTTAATATAATAAATAAAAAAGATATTATTTGTAAAACTATCAAGTATTATGTATGCATATATAGCAAGTTTTAATATACATATATATATACACATTTTTTTCTTTAATTTAAGTTATATGGGTTCGATCCCCAATCTTCTGGCAAAATTTCATAATTGTAGGTACATGGGCATATAGGTTAGTACCCTATAGGTTTTGATTACGCGTCAATTTTCATACAAAATGTAGTAAAGACGATGCATAAATGCTTATCTCTTAAATGTGTTGAATGAGAGGCAAAATTTTGTCTTTGCTCAAAGTGGATGTAAATCTGGACATTTGATTTATTATTAATTTCAGCTTGATACCCCTGATAAATGATCTGGACAGAGAGCACTCACCAGGAGGCGGCGTCCATGGCGACGTGCATGACCATGTAGCGGTAGATGTTGAGCACGCGCTTGCAGGTGTCGGTCTGCTCGTCGAGGTGCGGGCCCAGCGCGCCCGGCGCCGCCACGGGGCCCGCGCCCGCCACGAACACGTTGGCCGCCTGCGTCATGAACACCTGCAGCACGTTCTGTGGACGCAATTCGGTCAATTATATTACATTTATATATTAGGGAGGGAGAGAGAGAGTGAGACAGAGAGAGAGGGAGAGAGAGAGATGGAGAGAGAGGGAGAGGGAGAGAAAGAGATGGAGAGAGAGAGAGGGAGAGAAAGAGATGGAGAGAGAGAGAGGGAAAGAGAGAGGGGGAGAGAGAGGGAGAGAGAGAGAGGGAGAGAGAGAGAGGGAGAGAGAGAGAGGGAGAGAGAGAGAGGGAGAGAGAGAGAGGGAGAGAGAGAGGGAGAGAGACAGGGAGAAAGAGAGAGAGGGGGAGAGAGAGAGGGGGAGAGAGAGAGGGGGAGAGAGAGAGGGGGAGAGAGAGAGGGGGAGAGAGAGAGGGGGAGAGAGAGAGGGGGAGAGAGAGAGGGGGAGAGAGAGAGGGGGAGAGAGAGAGGGGGAGAGAGGGAGGGAGAGAGATGATTTTTTTATGACGAGTCGTAGCCGCCATGAACGTAGTTGCAGATGGCTGCGCAGATTTGATTTATAATTTGTATTCCTTTCTTTTATTTTCTTCCCGAGTGAACAATAAGTAAAAGTTTAGAAAGTCAGTGCGGCCACCAATAATAGCCGATCGTACTGTATGTTAATTTATTTATTTGACCTTTTATTGTTTCCAATATGAACGAGCCGTGATTGGTTTCAGATTGACTGTTGTTAATTAAACATCTGTAAATTTTATACCAACTAAAAATACTCGTAAGATTCTTTAATTAATAAAAAATAAAATCAGCTTCAAGCTGTATTCCGCACGAAGCAGGGTAGACAGAGGAAATATAGTGGTAAGCCACTTTGTTCCCCACTTTCCGCCGAATTTTTCGAGGCATTGCGTATTGAGTGGCGGAACTCAACGATGGAGTTTTGTCTTGATGCAAAGAATTGAAAATATTAATAAATAATAATTCATTCTTTCGAAAAGGGATCGAAACAACAACTGTCGCGTTACAGTCACATCTTGTGCCCTTGTGCCACGGCGGCCTTGGTGCTTTATTCGACCCGTATATTTTTATATGTTTATACCTATTACCTGCGTAGCTTTTAAGAATGATAATTAAATTTAACATTTATCAAAAACAGTAATAAAGAAATATAATATTTACCTGCATTCCAGCCCGAACCATAATATTATCTCTTCCAATGGCGCCCAAATACGAATCATTGCGCAGTCGTCGAGGAGGCGCTAGCGGCTCACCGCCTTGATTCAGATGTTGTTCATATATACTCTCCATTAAGAATGGTGGAATTTCCGCCACCTACAAATACATCAATAAATTCAGTTTAAAATTTGAAATATTCTCTATTTTAATAATTTTTTATACAAGAATGTTGAATTCTCGAATGTTTCTACATACATAAATCTACCATCGGTTTGGAAGTCAGTCATCAGTTGAGTAGAGTAGAGCCGGCGAGATGCCCAACAGTTGTCTTTTCAATATAAGGGTTATAATTTTATTTCTTAATACAAACAATAAATGTTAGACTAGAGGCCGGTCGTGGCGCAGCGGCACGAGGTGTGACTGCAAAGCCGACTGGTTGTGGGTTCGAATCCCACTCGAGGAGATGAAATATTTACTTAAATTTATATTTCCATTTCTTCGCTCTGGTGTCGAGGTTAAGCGCGGCGTTGAGTTCTGCCACTCAACACGCAATGCCTCCAGAATTCGGCAGAAAGTGGGGAACGGAGTGTCTTAACACTAGGTTCCCTCTGCCTACCCTGCTGTGTGCGGGATACAGCGTGAAGCTAATAATAAAAAAAAAAAAATGTTAGACTAATATATTTTGTCCATATCTAAACGTGTGTTAAAAAGTTTTTAATTTTTAATACTTATTTAGAAATCGTAACTCGATTGACGAAGGTTGTATGGTTTAATGGGTCAGAGCGCTTAGACGGTTTCCAAAGAGGCGCGGATTGAAATCCCGCTACGTTCTAATTTTTGTACGTTTTTTTAATAAGTAATTTGTATAATTTCTAAAATACATTGAATAAAAATTAAAAAAAAAATAACATTTTCAAAATGTTATTACACACTTACGAAAGAAAAATACTAAGAAAACGTTTAAACGTATAACGTTGTAACAAGTTAAATTTTTTATACATTTTCTTAGTAAGTATTTTTCTTTCCTAATTCCACAAATAACACTTAAAAATGTTTAAAAATTATACAAATTGTCATATATTTCTTGGTTACGTGTGTATTATATTCTATTATAATTAAATAACTAACAAAAATAATTATTTTAGAAAAAAAAATTGTATATGATATACGATTTTTAAATAGAATAGTGTAACTGATATCCCAAACACCTTTTAAAATATTATTTAATATTTAATGCCTTGGCTCGTGATGTGTCTAGTGGTTAGAACTCTTTATAGTTGTGATCGTGAAGAACCCAAAATCTTTTAGAGATTCAGAGGAAACAGTGTTAAGAATTTCATATTATGCCATTAGAAGGTATCGCTTTAATAAGATATTTGCCATCAGAAGTTGTTCTTGTGTCAGTTATTTAGATAACTGTAGACTCGACAATATAACATTGTCATAACTCGAAGCTCGTCCGAAGATAAGCCAAGAGCGCGTCCTATCTTCCTCTCCACTATAACTGCGAACTAGTTATAATAAAAGGAAGAAAGAGTACGGGCCCCTCCCCGCCCTACACCGTGAGTTCCGACCAGACCGTGGCTTTACAGTCATCGTTGAACCCTCCGGGACGTTTGTGTGTGATCTTTCCGAAGGTACTTGTTACGCTTGTTTATATTAAGATTGTATTAGAATAGTGATTCGTGATGTTGATTGATTTGTGAGATCAATATAAGTCGTTGGAACGAACGCACTACCGCTAGGCGGCCGATATGTTAAATAAACGCACGGCACACACCCCACAGTCGTGTCTCGAACCGTAGGCGGACACTGCTACATACACCAGAGTTCCAGGACATAAAATAGCACCACACACCCGTATGAGACAGGCGGACACTACTACATACACCGGACCTGGGACATAACAGCACCACACACCTACTACTCGTATACCAAGTCGTAGAATTGGTATATAAAATGTCAATGGCTAACGCCATACAAGCATAGCTTACGTACCGCGAGCGTACTGCGAGACGGCGTCAGCCACGACATAGTTAATGTCGCTATAACAGTTCGCATAAGCCCATCACGTCAGCCTTCGCGACGTCAAGCAACATTCAATATTATAATAAGGATCAAAGATCCACAATATGTGTCGCTCCTACACATATATTGCCTTTATAAGAAATTCGATCCTAAAAGATCGTGCCATCATAGACTTCGAATTATCACATTATATTTATTATACATTTGGTACGAGTCTTTATGTGCATCATATTTATTAGTACCGTAGTACTTAAGAGTTCGACTCGACCGCTGCCTTCCGAGCATCACCACCACCTATATATACGGAACGACGGTCGCGACACTCGGGACGACAATACACGAACTCGTCTCGATTAATATTTTATTCAAAATATATAGTTTGTATTATTCATAATTAACTATGTTATTTATGTGCATTGCCATGCATATTTTATTTTATTTATTTATTTATTTTTTACTTATACTCAAGATATATACTGTTACATTCAACCCCCTAAATTCTATGGAGTTCATCGAAATAGAATTTACATTTATTTATTTATTTATTATCAACCCCCAGATTGGGCAACCCCCCAACCTCACTATACTTTGTTTTCACAATCCCCAAACATGAATATTCCTTACACTGTAAACCTCCTCTATCTCATTCCATTTCACGGACAACAAATTGTAGGCGTATGCCTATTTGTATATATTTGTATTTTATTACAAAGCCGTTTGACCATCCTGGTCACGGCACCAAATTGTAACTGATATCCCAAACACCTTTTAAAATATTATTTAATATTTAATGCCTTGGCTCGTGATGTGTCTAGTGGTTAGAACTCTTTATAGTTGTGATCGTGAAGAACCCAAAATCTTTTAGAGATTCAGAGGAAACAGTGTTAAGAATTTCATATTATGCCATTAGAAGGTATCGCTTTAATAAGATATTTGCCATCAGAAGTTGTTCTTGTGTCAGTTATTTAGATAACTGTAGACTCGACAATATAACATTGTCATAACTCGAAGCTCGTCCGAAGATAAGCCAAGAGCGCGTCCTATCTTCCTCTCCACTATAACTGCGAACTAGTTATAATAAAAGGAAGAAAGAGTACGGGCCCCTCCCCGCCCTACACCGTGAGTTCCGACCAGACCGTGGCTTTACAGTCATCGTTGAACCCTCCGGGACGTTTGTGTGTGATCTTTCCGAAGGTACTTGTTACGCTTGCTTATATTAAGATTGTATTAGAATAGTGATTCGTGATGTTGATTGATTTGTGAGATCAATATAAGTCGTTGGAACGAACGCACTACCGCTAGGCGGCCGATATGTTAAATAAACGCACGGCACACACCCCACAGTCGTGTCTCGAACCGTAGGCGGACACTGCTACATACACCAGAGTTCCAGGACATAAAATAGCACCACACACCCGTATGAGACAGGCGGACACTACTACATACACCGGACCTGGGACATAACAGCACCACACACCTACTACTCGTATACCAAGTCGTAGAATTGGTATATAAAATGTCAATGGCTAACGCCATACAAGCATAGCTTACGTACCGCGAGCGTACTGCGAGACGGCGTCAGCCACGACATAGTTAATGTCGCTATAACAGTTCGCATAAGCCCATCACGTCAGCCTTCGCGACGTCAAGCAACATTCAATATTATAATAAGGATCAAAGATCCACAATATGTGTCGCTCCTACACATATATTGCCTTTATAAGAAATTCGATCCTAAAAGATCGTGCCATCATAGACTTCGAATTATCACATTATATTTATTTATACATTTGGTACGAGTCTTTATGTGCATCATATTTATTAGTACCGTAGTACTTAAGAGTTCGACTCGACCGCTGCCTTCCGAGCATCACCACCACCTATATATACGGAACGACGGTCGCGACACTCGGGACGACAATACACGAACTCGTCTCGATTAATATTTTATTCAAAATATATAGTTTGTATTATTCATAATTAACTATGTTATTTATGTGCATTGCCATGCATATTTTATTTTATTTATTTATTTATTTTTTACTTATACTCAAGATATATACTGTTACAATAGGTATCAATAATTTATATTTAATACTGATGATCTTATATAATAATATTAACGTGTGAGTGAAGTTGTAATTCTATATTTATTTATGCAAATATAATATAAAGATTACTTAACCACAGTCATCATTTTGAATTAATATAAAATAAAGATGATATAACCACATTACATCACTATTTGCAATTATTGTAGTATTGAAGGATTCTTGAATATATTGAAGAGTTATCTCGTAGTTATGACGTTTGATATACATTATCGCAGTGATATAGTGATAAACTAAGGGTACATTATTTCGGTTTTTTATTTATTTTGTTTTTACTTTTGCTCTGCTATTATTAGGCGACAGCTCAGCTTCTCACTGTAAACGCGAAATTTGCGGGTTCGATTTCCACTCTACTGAAATAATTAAAATCATTTTCTTTTACGCGCTCTGGTTATAAGGCTAAGCGCGACTTTTATGTGTATAGCTGACAACACGACCTTGTTTGTGACGCATAAGAATAAAATATATTTAAGTCAATAATTCGTTGAGGCCGGTCGTGGCGCAGCGGCACGACGTGTGACTGCAAAACCGACTGGTTGTGGGTTCGATTCCCACTCGAGGAGATGAAATATTTACTTAAATTTATATTTCCATTTCTTCGCTCTGGTGTCGAGGTTAAGCGCGGCGTTGAGTTCTGCCACTCAACACGCAATGCCTCCAGAATGCGGCAGAAAGTGGGGAACGGAGTGTCGTAACACTAGGTTCCCTCTGCCTACCCTGCTGTGTGCGGGATACAGCGTGAAGCTAATTTAATTTAATTTTTTTAATTCGTACAATTGGAACGCAGTTTTTGATGTGCGACTCTCACCGCGGATTGGCAACCAACTTAAGCTTTACATTATTAACTAACTAACTTAATTAACTTTTACTCGCTAATCCTGTGGTTTATATCAACTCAACTCCAATACGAACACTACATAGGAAATAAAGTGCATGCACATATAACATATATTAACATTAGGTTCCCTCTACCCACTCTGCTATATACGGGTAAAAAAAGACAAACAAATTTCTCTAATAAAATAAATGGTTTCCTAATAACAAATCCATACATACATTCATCTGTATCCAATCCTTGTATAAAGCAATGACGCGCCGTATGGCGGCCGCGTGCGAGAACGGCAGGAGGAAGGCCTGACGCAACACTTCTACGGTAAAGTCCACGTGTTCCCGGGACCAGCAACAGAGCACGTCACGCACCACTTGTTCTGAACTCAGTTCTTCGTATATACCTGATCCTGCTGTGGAAGTGAAGATTATATTTAATATCATATTTATATAAGTTGGTGAGTTCTGTTTTTCAATTCTCGAAAATTGAATAAAAGTAAGGCATGGATGTCCTTATTTAACACTAGATTCCTTACTTAGCCTGCTATGGGAAAAGGTGTTTATTTTTATAAATTAGCTGATATAGGCGCAGGTGCGCGTTATATTATTTCCCCATTCCTTTAAGGTAAATACCTCGTCGAGTTCCATTGAGAAATGAGAGCAGAGAACAGCATGTCTTAAAAGTAGGTTATCTTAAACGACCGAATCATATTATTAATTGAAATCGAAAAACAAAAAATAGAGAGTAGATATTTCCTTCAAGTTTTCGTTTTTGTCTAATACTACATAGTTTTCTCTGCCTAGTTTAATTAGTGAAGGTAAAAATAAATATACCTAAATAACACAAAGAACTATGTAAGTTTAGTGAAATGTAATTCAAATTACATTTATTATAAACAAGCACTCAAAAACAAATTTTATTTATTACTACATTACCAAGCTTTTATAGTAATTTATCTCAATATCAACTAAAGAATAAACAAAAATTAAATCAAAATAAATCAGCTTCATGAGGTATCCCACACGCAGCAGGGTAGACAGAGGAAACCTAATGTTAAGACATTCCATTGCTTGTTGAGTTGCAGAACTTTGTCTCGACACCAGAGCGAAGAAATGAAAATATAAATTTAAATAAATATCTCATTTCCTCGAGTTTTCGTTTTTTTCGAATGGACTTTATTGCTGTAGACCTGGACTGGTCTTGACAGAGAGAGTAGCCCGCCCCTGAAAAAATGTTTGCGCTTTGATGGACGCTAGCGAAGGCGATCGTCGGGGAATGCCCTGCGTACTCTAATCAGGGGGGAGTTCCTAGAGTGGGGATCGGACCCACAACCAGTCACACTTTGTGCCACTGCGCCACAACTAGCATCTATATAAATGAACTAAATCTACCTGATTCCAAGCTAGGGTGTGGTGTTATAGAAGCAGAGTCATGTGACGAAGCTCTACTCGAGTCAGATGGATGGCCCACTGTGAAAGAGGTCTCTTCCTCATGATGTAAGGACGTAGCCGGCGTTGGGGTCCCCGAGTGGGGCATCTGCGAACCTGTGCTGGTCATAGAAGATGGCTGCCCGCCTTCACTGCCACCAGGTTTTTTGAGAAAATGTGCGTAATTCGCCACCCATTTAATGAGTGTCACGCGACATAATACATAGTCATCTTCTAATATGTTATGTTGCACTGGTAGCTCTGAAATAATCCATTATAGTATTTAACACTTAATATAAACAAGTAGTACTATGACATATAGTTCTAGGTTTTTGTCTAAATATGACTGATTTGTCTGAATATATAAAGAAAAATAAAAATATATATATGCCATAAACTTTACACATACCAAGATTGGGCTTATATAGAGAGTTCTTATGATTGAATTGCGGGCATATTATTGGTAAGTAGTATATTTTAAATTTTTCAAGTAAAAATGCAAAATTTCTCATAGCTTTGGTATGAGAGCGGTCCTTCCATTGTATTTTTGTAACTGACTTGGCCATTGCATCAAGAAGTATGTCAAAAAAGTATTTTGTTTCATTTTCAAGCTTGTCATTTGTACTAGCTGGAAGTAATGGCAAGATATCAACACTTTGAACTGGATTCAATGCGTTAGTGTCGTGGAAAATAGAGGCTGAAACGTTTGCCAGTTTCCCCATTATGCCTGTAGGAGTTTGTTCAACCACAACTTTTTTAGCATTATCTAAAGCATTAAAGTTGGGATGTTGCATGATATCTTCCATTTTGAAATCTCCCAAGTCACTTGATAAATTTCCTTCATAAGCTTTCGTTTTAAAAGGGGACCCAACAGGCGGTATACACGAATCAGGTAATCCAGGTACTAGGGATGCAAACATTTTGTTTACTTCTGGTGGTGCATTGTCGCCGAGCGCTTGATACCATAGTAAAAAATATCTGAAATAATTAACATAAAATATAATACAAATATTTTAGTACTTATCAATTTTTGTTATAAAGTTACATTAACATATAAAATTACCGGATGGCCTCCTCTCTCAATTTTAAAGAGTTTCCGCTGTGAAGTAGTTTTGAAAATATTCTTGTCAAAGAATGCAGCTGCCATCTTTTACCAATTAATTCTGGTAAAAGGCATAATACTTTTTCCAAAAGAGACAGAGCCCCTTCTAATTCTTCTCTGCCAGCTTTATGTACTAAAATATGAATATATGTAACTACAATACATAATATTTGTAGCATTAGGTTAGAGGTTAGTCCAGATGTATATGAGTAAGCATATGAATCACACAAAAAAAACTTTAGACTTAATTTTAAAAATAATAATAATAAATAGACTCATGCAAAATACAAGCTATAATAACATGATTATAACTCTATTTAAAAAAAAAGGTGGAATAACTTAAAAGATGCAAAAACTCATATAGTATAAAAGCATTAGCCTTTTTATTTTTTGTTTTTTTTGCCATCTGTTTAGTTATCACTGTTATTATTTATTTTCAAGTAATACTTCACTATAGTGTAGTTTTTTAACCTTCAGTGTTTGGTTCTTATATATTTATTGATAATGTCAATTAAATAAATGGTTAGTAATATTAAAATAGTTTTTTTATGTAGTGGATAAAAAATTATTATATGAAGTATTAATGTTTTTCTATTATGATCAATTTTCAATAATATGTTAAACTTTAATGCCAATTGATGCCAATGTTAACTAGAGTATATCAATTTAGAATTTGTAGCAGAATTATTCATAAATAAAACAATTTATTAACATTATATGTGTAAATGTGTAAAAAAATCTATTGATTCTTAGTAAACATTATAGTTATAGTTTTTAGACTTTCTTAAACCACACTTTTATGTTTAAATGTTATAGTTTATAATTAGAAGTAATATAATTATGAACCAATTTGACTTATAAAATTTACTAATTGAAGAATAACTTGGCTATAAATAGTTTTATTCATGAATATATGTGATATTTTTTTATTGTTGAAACCCTCTGCCCATATTATGTCATGTTAGATGCTGCATTTTACATGATATTGCAACCCATAACTCACCTAGGTGAAACGGAAGTTCTGTATGGCAGAAACAGAAAAAGATACATAAGTCAAAGTGCCATCTAAATATGTTACAAATAAGTTATTAAAATATTGCTAACAATATATGACAAACTATAGTTGATTACCAACAACAAATAAAATGCAAATACTAATTTCATTAATCATTATGGTAGTTTAAAGGTAATTTTTTAACATTCTATTACTCTAGTAATACTATAAAGTTGCAATAATACAAAACTACATAACAAATAACATAAAGCAGTTTCTTAGGAATATAAGGATTACCATTACTATTCAATCATAAAACATTCTAAGAATATATGAATAGTATTTTCCTAGTGTTTTTTAGTCTTTTACTAGTGTAATGAAATTTATTACTTTAAAAAAGTTTAAGTATGTTACAATCTATAGATCTATTTGTATATGAATATCAGATCTACTAACTACCAAATCTATTTGCTTTAAATTAGATGACTATAAAAGTTTTTTCTATATTTTTATTATGGTAAAATATCAATTACAGTAACTTTAATGAAATATTCACATACCTCTTTGCCTTAGGTTATTTTCTGCTAATATAAAATTGTCATATAAGATAAAATATACATGACTAAAGTTATTTTCAAAATAATTTTTGGCTTCATCTGCATCAAAATGTTCTGAAACAGCAACAAATTAAGGAGTCCATCAAAAGTATAATGCCAGTTACAATATAAAAGAAACAAGTTTACAAATTTTTGGAAAGTACAGACCAATGCCTACTTGAAGATAATTATAAAACTACTATTACTTTGAAAGCAACAATACATCAAGAAGTAACTACAGTTACTCTGGACTAATTAGCATGTTGTACGCAATGTAGCGACAAATATTCGAAGAAATAACTCTCATAAAAGGTATTTAAGTGTATTTGAAAATGATAAAAATATATAAGATTGAAAATACTTTAAAGAAATGTATAATGGTATACCTAAAACGATTTTTAAATGTTTTAATCTCGTCGTAGAATCCTTCTTAGAATCTTGTATTTTGACTGTGGATTTCTTAACATCTTGATGAGATTTTTTGGTAAACATCTCGCCAACTTTAATGTAAATTTATAATATTGCAGTTTTCATTATTGTATAGGAAAAACTAATAATTTCACATTGTTTTTTTATAAAGTTTTCTCTGCACATATCTTTCATTTGTGCGTTGAGTTTTCACTTCACAAAAGTCATTCAAAGTTGACAGCTTGACAAGTTGACGTAAGCCTAAAGTGCCACCGAGACGGTCGAACACATTAGGGACTACCGTTTTTATGCTCACCAGTTGGCGCTGTGAACGCGTAGAACTTCGAAGTGTACCTATAAAATCGAAAAATTTCGCTATGAATACAAATTTTAACATTATTATGTCAATTTTCAACATCGTAAGGAATTGTTTTAAATATATCAAATTAAAAAGCTTCGTGGCTTTATGCTGTACTAGCGCAACTAACGGCGAATTGACTCGCGGTAGTCCCCGTTTTATCAATCAAATATTGTTAATTGACATTGTTTACAGATTACTATATATTAAAATAAAAAAATACAGCTTATCCCAAATTGTTACTTAAAGTAATGAAAACAAGAAAAAGTTTAGTTTTTGTCACAATGCTAGAGGTATATTTGCTGTTATTTATATGGTCGGTTTATATTTGCTTTTGACAATGTACCGTGCGCATTTTTTAAAATACGTATGTACGCTAATAAGAAAAGAAATACTACTAAAAAATGGTTTGTACATTAAATATACTTATGACAAATAAAGATGTTAAACATACTTATAGAATTAACTAGTTAATCAAAAATTCCAATTATTTTTTCGTTAAAATCTCTGAAGCTTGAGTGGCATATATATTTTTGTTAAAAATGCAAATGAAACAAGACAAGAGATATTTAAATATGCGGTATAATCGGCCGAAAGTGATATCCTTTTGCAAGCGCGTAATATAGAAAATAACGAAAACAATTATTTATGTTTTTTGTCTGTGCTTTTGTGACCACAAAAGTTAATTTTAGAAATGGCTTAACTGATTTAAATGAGGTTTCCACTATATGTTTAACACTATTTGTTTAATGGTAAATAAAATTTTTGAAACAATATTTTTATTTTATAGCTAGTGATAGACCGCAATTTCGATTGCGTGGACTTTATAATAGTTGCTAAACTACTACCATTTAGGTACTGGGCATTGTGATTGAAACTTCTAGCTAGTAGGCATAGCAGAACGCAGTGTCAAAACACTTCGTTTTCAGTTTTTCATACAAGTTCGAGTCACAGCGTGTTGAGTTGCAACTAAACGTCATAGTTAGTCTTACAGACACGGTAAAATACTCGCAGGACTATAATGAAACACTATAAATATAATTATTTTCCTGAGTGACGATCGACTTTACAACCATAATCAGTTAAGCGTCGTGCTACAGTGGGTCGGCTCGCTGTGCAGCGATGGCCTTAGCTTGCAATAATTTTTATGTAGATACTAATTACAATATTGCCTACTGTGCTATAGCACAGTAGGCAATTAGTACTGTACAAGTGTTGCTGAGGCGACATTTTGTCATTTCCTATTAATTAGCTGGACAAATTAGATAGGTATAGTTCTTTATCAGATATTCCAAATTTTTTTGATGGCTATTACACTGATACTTCTTACTTATTAAGGCGATATTTCTTATAGTTTAGACCAGGGGTTCCCAACCTTTTCTTGATCAAGGACCACTTTTATATCATTCTTGGTAGCAGGGACCACTATGCATGTAGGTATAATAAAAATTAACTGTGATAATTAAACAGAAACTTCGCCTCACCATTCCCAGTCATTAAATCTAAATCGTTCGCGGACCATATTTAGGCTTCTGCGGACCACTGGTTGGGAACCACTGGTTTAGTCTGAACTGTTATGGTTGTTCACTAGATATGAAATTTTTATACGTCAATAGAAGAAAATGTCGCTGAACTACTTTTGCTAAGTAAACGATATTTCATATCGTCTTAGTAAAAGTTATAATTGTGGTACTTTATCTAAGCTGTTCTTTATTAGATGTTCCCCGTCTTCAATTTTAATATGTCAATGAATAATAATATTTTTTAACAAAAAAAATCGACTTACACCGGATTCCATAATCAAAACCTAACCAAACTATCCTCAAACTACCCTTGAAATGTATCCTTTCCAATACAAAAAGAATTATCGAAATAGGTTGGCGTGATATTGAGTTATTCGTCCATATGCCGCGCATATACTTAATGCAAATTTAAGACTTATGTGATTTTCTCATAAATAACTATGTTAGAGATTGACCAAATTAAAATCCCCACCCAGTCAATAACTTCTGAGGTAACAAACATACAAAAATACAGTCGAATTGATAACCTCCTCTTTACTTAAGTCCGTTAAAAATGTTCATCATCTTCGACAATTTTTGTTAAGAATTCAAGCATTTCATTATTTTTTAATAGTTTACTAGAATCTCTATTTTTCTATATGAAATCAGAATTTTTCATTTAAATCCGTGCAATAGTTCCGAAGATGTGCATATATAAACTGACTAACAGACATCAGACTACAATGTACAGAAACAATTTATTTAGAGTTTTGTTATTGTACAGAAGATAATATAAAACTTTTTATAAAGTTGATATGTACGATTGTTTTGGTTATATTTATTAAATATATCTAACAAGTAGGACTTACGCTTTTCCAAGTATTCATTATTCTTGTTTTTTATGATAAAATGAAATAAGTCGTTCAGGGAATAGTATTTACACCTAGTTGCAATAGAATTTAGCAAGTGGTCTTGATAGACAGATAGACGGACTACAAAGTGATTCGTTTTGAGCAAAAACTGGGAAAAGCACAATATTTTTTATTACACCTACTTAATCCCTACAAAGCTTATTTCGCTGTTTCCCCTGAGTGAGAGACGAACCAACAACTATCACATGCATATGCCTCACGTATTCGTCGATTATATGCTATTTTACTGCTTCGCTATCGACTACAAGACGATCGACTACAAGATGTTTCGCGGTAAAATTATATAAAATTACTCAAACAAACAAATACTCTAATGACCTTTAAAAGCATCGATAACAGTAGTAGAGTTATAGGAGCATATCTTTTTAGTGGGTAGCAAACAAGCAAACGGATATAAGTGATAACTTTTGTCTATTTATGTACCTAATATACTTGTCAGCCATTACGGTTTTTTGCATTTCAATTTCATCTTCTCTTTCATTTCTTCATTCTTCATTTCTTCTTTCTATAGCACTCCAAATACGTACATTCACTCTGTTCTTTTAGAGATAATAAATATGTGGGGCAAGATTTATTACACCAACAACGCGACTTGCTTTACGAGTGGCACCTTATATTTAGGTATATACAATATAACTCCTCTTCACGCTGTATTGTAGACAGAGAGTACCTAGTGATATGACACTCCTCTGCCCACTTTGCACCGAATTTTTGAGGTATTATGGGTAGAGTGACGGAGCTCAAGGCCGCGCTTTTGCCTTGGTACCAGAGCGGAGAAATGAAAATATAAATTTTAGTAAATATTTCATCTCCTCGAGTGGGGATCGAACCCACAACCATTCGGTTTTACACTTTGTGCCCCTGCGCCACGTCTGGCCTCAAAATATTAATTAATAATAATTCATTCCCCCGAGTGGGGATCAAACTAATAACCGCAGCGTTAGCCTTGTTACGTTACGCTTCTGCCCCTGCGCCACGACGGTCTAAAAAAACTTACCTACATACCTTTATATATAAATAAATAAAACTAAATAATAATATATCAGTTAATATATCTTTCATAAATCTGGAATTTCCACAACTGTGCCGTCGTGTATGTAAAACGTAACACTTGGATGCCGATCCTTTTTTTATCAATGCAATTATCAGTTAGGTATTGTTTTGATTTGTGAACTCAAGTTCATTTGGTTTCGCTAGACGCGATCTCTAGTAACTTATAAACAGTTCGTCTAAGCGCTCGTATTCGTATAATCTACTTAAATTATTTATTATTATTTATTAGTACTAAATATACGTATATGCAAATTACAGAGCCTATTGCTCTAAATTATATCTATATATATATATATGAATATATTTTACAGAGACAGAATAAACAATGATTTTTTCTAATAGTATTATAGTAGTTACTGTAAATCTAATAGTGATTAAAAGTACCGCATCAAAGTATATCAAGGATTTAATTGGATTTCCTGAACTTGAAGAAAACCCTAAGTTAGTGAATAAACAGGTAAGAATGTTATTTATTTTGAGACTTCAGTAGATTTAATGTTTTGTACTTTAGGTATCAATGAGGTTTTTGTGTAATAAGAATGGGAAACGTTGAATATCCTTGACTTATACAATACATTGTAATAGGTCAAAGATACTAAAGAGGTAACCAAATTCAATAATATATTTATTTAAGAAAGCTCACGAATATCATGATTTATTAATATACTAGCGACCCGCTCGCGGCTTCGCCCGCTTATACCACAGAATTATTTACTTAACACACTGAAATATGTTCGTGTTTTGATATACCTATTATATATGTTTGCAGCGCAATGAAGGTTTTTTATGACAAAGTTATTAAAACTTTAGGTCGCATTTTTGTATCTCCTATAAGAATCTTTAATTGAATGTTTGAAATAAAAATATAACTTACCGATACTTAGGTACAATAAAATCCTAACTCATCAGTGTCTGTACATAGAAGATATTACAATTAACAATGTAATAAAACTTGGTCAGTTGGTCTGTTTGTCTGTGCGTTTCTTCACGATAATCTCAGAAACTGCTTAACCGATTTAAATACTTTTTTTGTTTGTATTTTGGCAAACTGCCCTTAAATATTGAGTATTAGTTTTATTTTAATCAGGTTCACGCTGTATCCCGCACACAGCAGGTTACGCAAAGGGAACCTAGTGTTAAGACACTCCATTCCCCACTTTCTGCCGAATTCTGGAGGCATTGCGTGTTGAGTGGCAGAACTCAACGCCGTGCTTAACCTCGACACCAGTGCGACGAAATGGAAATATAAATTTAAGTAAATATTTCATCTCCTCGAGTAGGGATCGAACCCACAAACAGTCAGTTTCACAGTCACACTTCTTGCCGCTGCGCCACGACTGGCCTAAACTGGACTGGACTTTATTTTAATCGGTTCACACAAAGTTAAAACCAGATACACGCTTTATCCCGCCTTTAGCAGGGCAACTTAGTGTTAAGATATTGCGTATAATGTGTGACTGATGTGCGAACTGAAAATATTATTAAACGAAATTAAAATATTATTAAATTATAATTCAATCCTCCAAGTGGGGATCGGACCCACACCAGTCGCGTTACAGCCACAACTTTGTGCCCCTGTGCAGCGACGGCCTTTAACAAAGAAGAGATGAGAAGCGTCAGCGTTTCCTTTTACGGAAACAGCATATAGGGTAAAATATTTTAAAGAAATTAAGCAATATACATCAACAGTGAAGACGTAGGTTTTTTTGTTCATTTCACGATGTTTATTCATACCTATATTTCGTGTGACGCGGTTACGCATAGATACCAATAACGTAAACACATGCTGCTACAAAAATACTACTAAAATCTTTAGAACTTTCAACTTTGCCGCCAATACCTACGACTTGATTTCGGAATGAGACGTATGTGGCGGTTTCCCTTTGATAGGTTTATGTGTGCGTGCGTCGTTCTCGACATATTATATTTTATTTTACAACGATAATTTTATTATTTATTTTGTTTGAAAACATAACTCTTTTATTATTGGGTTTTTTATAAAGTAGTTAAAACTGTGGTTTTATTTAAAGTAATGCTGACAAAAAAACTTTGTATAATTGAGCATACTTAATATTTATAGTATTTTTTTGGTTAATTAATACCAGTAGTTATTACAACACTTGCGAAGGAAGCATATTTTAGGCAATTTTTAATTCTTATACCTATACCTTTTTTTTCATACTTGAAACGTATTAATAAATTTACATACAATTCATTTGTTTTGAATATAGCATTAAGTTTAGTCAGCTTCACGTTATTTTAATAGATGACATATTATATTTACACAATATATTTGATACTTCCTTAACATGATTATTTAATGTATTTTTTATATATAAAGTCTTGAAAAATATATCTACTGTAAATGAATGCAACTTTATATATATATATAACGCCAATGATTAAAATGTATTGCCATCAGCGCGTCATCTAAACACAATATAAAGTTTTATAAACTATGAACTCACAATCAGAATTTACTTTCCATATACATATACAGTAACACCCCGGACTTACGCGGTAGGTGGGACCGAGCGATTGCCGTGTAAGTCGAATTCGCGTAAGTCGGTGTTCAACTTTGCATATAAAGTTTCTTTAATCAGGACCAGAGTTTAAAAAAAACATAATTTAGAAGAAAAATGTTTAATAAAGTGTAGGATAATAAAAAAAATTACATTGTTATGAATAAAGTAACCTAAACCGGAATTATTTTGAGCTGGAAGGCTTCATACATTCTAACAATGTTGCCTGCCGAGGTAAATTTTTCTTCTTGTCCAATTCACAAATTTTCATTTTTACTTCAAAGTCTTTAATTATATTTAGTTTTCACTCCAAAGACAGTGTTTTCTTTTCTTGTTATGCTCAAATGACTCATTTTTCGTAGACGTTATAATTAGAGATTATAAGTAAAACGCACTGCGCACGTAAAACAATTTCACGCGGAACATGTTTAAACCTGTCGCAAACTGAAAACTGAGTGTGCAGAGCAAGAGAGCCGATGCGCGGCAAAATGAAGAATCTCCGAATTCGCGTAAAACGGGGTAGCGTCGGGGTATTACTGTACTTTTTATTGCAGATATCGCCATTTGAGCTAGTCCCGAAAAATATACCTACTTTATTATTTTTGTTAATGTCACCAACGTTGACGCTTAAAATAATAAACAACTATTAATTGTACTTCTTTTTTCATCTTCACGCTGTATCCCGCACGCAGCAGGGTAGGCAGAGGGAACCTAGTGTTAAGACACTACATTGCGTGCTGAGTAGTGAAACTCAACGCCGCACTTTGCTCCGACACCAGAGCGATGAAATGGAAATATAAATTTAAATAAATATTTAATTTCCTCAAGTGAGAATAGAACCCACAACCAGTTTATGCTTTGTGCCCCTGTGCCACGAACGGCCTCAATTTACTTTCTTCTTTTAAATTGTGGTTAAATACAATAATCGTAATTTAATTATGCCAAATTTCTATTAACCGACTTCTTAAAAGAGGAGGTCATCAATTCGACTGTATTTTTTATCCTTGTTACCTCAGAACTTTTGACTGTGTGAACCGATTTTGATGATTCTTTTTTTATTTGGAAGCTAGTGCGTCCCGTGTAGTCCTATTTTAATTTAGTTCATTTCCGACAATAGTATCTATGAAAAAATCATATAAATCTCAAATTTACATTATGTATGTGCGCGACAAATGGACTAATATCTCAATATCAACTCAACCGATTTTAATGATTCTTTTTTTATTAGAAAGGGTACACATAAAGGGTAGTTTGGTGAAAGTTTGGTTAAGTTCGGAGTATGAAATCCGATTGAAATTGAAGAAGTCGATTTTTTTTATAAAAAAATATATTTATGTTATTTTTTCTGGTAAAATTTCTTTGTACTCTATGATAAAAACTATTCTATAAGATGCATTAGATTTTGAACTATTACCATGCTAAAAATAAATTAATTTCATACAGTAGTTATCGGTATTTTAAGTAATTTACATTTTTCAGTTTTTATTTTTTTTAAATAAAACTATAATGAAATTCGGAATGAAACCCAAAAAAAATGTACCTTGAGACCCTAGGCTAATACCATGCCAAAATTCATCAATTTCTGTCCAGTAGTTTTTGCGTGATTGACGAACAAACAAACAGACAGACAGACAGACAGACAGACAGACGGACAGACAGACAGACAGACAAGAATTCTGTTGAGTGGTTTTTTAGGTTCTATAATCGACATATAAACTGACCTAATTTTTATTTTTTTTATATCTTTCATGTACAGAATTGACTTTTCTGTCCTTTTATTATATATAGAGAAGAGAAGAGATATATAGGTATTATTATGCACAATAAAGTAAGTTTTAAAAATTGTAATATTTTGATATTTTTAGTATCTATATGTAATACAGTTATTTTTTGCAAGTTATTAGAGTATTTAGTTTTCCTTATACAATTCAGGGTTTATGATAACGCTTATGATAACGAACAGTAGGGGCTCATTAATAATATTCTAATCTATCGTGTTGCTGACATGTAACTATTTATTTATATTTGCATTGCAACCAACAACTGCAATATTTTTTTAAAATAAATATCTAAAAATCTAAAAAATTATAAACAGTATTGGATTGTTTTGAAAAACTTCGCTACTTATCTGTTTACTTATTTTGTGTCTTTCGAGTCAAGCCTCGGCACTCAACATAAAACAAATTTCTCTTAAAATAAAATGAAATTTGATATAAAGATAAGACTAAGAAATACTTTTTACGAAATATCTGAGAAGCGTAAAAAATTGCAAACAATAAATACAAATAAGCTTTTGGTTTTTAAAAACTTTAAAGATTAAAGTTTATCAAGAACTTGAATACATTGTTATAAATTTTAAAAAATATACAGTTTTTTAAAGCCCACTTAGGAGTGTACATTATAGATGGACTTGAATTAAAAATACTTCGTATCTATCTTTCAATAACAGTTGTATCAAAAAATATTAAAATATGACTTAGGCCCACGTCTTGCCAATCCTGATACGGGTAATACAATACTTTCATAGAATGTGCGTGATGTAATTGTCAGGACCATTTTTAAACTCATATCACATATGCTAAAACATCAGATTTATCATTTCAATTTTAGATGATTATTACAAATAATATGATAAATATTAATTAAGTTTGCTGTTAACGTCCCATTCCACATCGGCAGCTCGTGTGGTCCATTTTTTCCAATAGTGGCGCAGCTACACCCAGAATTTCCTTCGAAAAGTTGTGTAATCGTTTTCAAACATCTCGCCCACAAAAAATAGTGCAAAAGAATGAAACAAAACGATGAATAAATTGAGTTTTCAATCTTGAACACAAACCTATGCACCAATACATTGTAAGTCTGAGTAATTATTTACGACATAATGACAACTTTTCAGAATCGTACTCCAGTGTTCATACCATCCATGTGCCCGGTGAATGAACTATTGTACCCGGGAGACCAAGATAATGATTGGATTTGTGATTGTCGACCAGGTATGCATTTAACATACATTTTTTTATAAAATATCTTATTTATAGTCATATAATTTAATATTATATAATAATAATATAATTTTTAAGAGTTTCGGAGACTATACCCCATTCCTTTTAGCATAAGACAAAATATGTATAAGCAAGGGTATACTGTTTCTAAAACTTTTATGTAACCTTTTAATTTCTATTTAATATGGTCAACGTTTAATCATATTTTAAAATATATAAAAATCAATATAACAAAAACAAAATAATCAGAAGTCGACTTTACACTTAACCAAACAAGAAATTTAACAAAAATAACAAATGTAACAACGGAATCAAAACGGTCTACTGTTCTATGAACAGGTTGAGCGATAGTAAAAATGGCCTATATAATCTGACCGACGACAAAACATCACAATTTAAGGTAAAATGTCTTTAGTACATGTGCTCTGTAATTTATTATAGTAGTTTTGTGTTTATAGTATTCTATTAAAATGAGTCTCAAGTTTGAGAATAAGTTGGCTTTTGGTTTGGTGTACATGTAAAATATTTAAACATTCTTATTAAAAATAGAAAAATTTAATATTCCTAATTAGGTTATGTGCCTGACTTTAAATATGAAAGCAATATTTATTTTTGATGATTACATTCGTTTCTTTTCACTTCAGATTCTTCAGCAAATCCGTACAATGTGCAATGTACTATTTTATAAAATTTGAAAATATAATTATGAAAATATTTTCATTATCGATGAAATCGATAAAATTAAATCATAATTATTAGTTACTAATAACTTCTATAGACATCCTTCAATAATATTATTTACATCAGTAGATATTTTTTTACTATACTATATTCTCTCTCTGACTACCCCGCTAGGGATAAGGCGTGAAGCTAAATAAATAAATACTATATTAAGCTCCATCAATCGTGACATATAAAATAACCTTTTTTATTATTAAGAAAACGCGCCCCTTTGGAAACCGTCCATGCACTCTGACAAACTGAGCCATACCTTGTCAAAATTTGAACGTAGCGGGATTTGAGCTCGCGCCTCTTTGGAAACCGTCCAAGCGCTCTGACCAACTAACGCCCAATATTAATAATCTATCTCCTACGTCAATCTTCCATTGTTCCATATATCTATCCAATCTAGAGATTGGATAGATGTATGGAACAATCAAAGATTGACGTAGGAGATAGATTATAAATATTGGGCGTAAGCCAAACGTTGTCATCGATCTACGTCGAAATACTTATACGCTTGTTACTACTTATTTGTTGTTTTTTTTGTTTTGTTTACCTTTTATCTCGTGCCTTCGTGAATAGGGTATAGGTGACCAGACTCGGTACTTCCAATCGTTTCCAAGTTAGACATTATATATGTACGTCTAAGGGGAATTTTATGATTCACTGACTGGGTTCTTCTAGTGATATGAAAGTTGTACTCTTTTTATTATTTTATGTTTTTAGATTATTTAGTAGTATTTAGTGAGGCCAATCGTGGCGCAGAGGCACAAGTGTGAGTGTAAACGCGAGTGGTTGTGGGTTCGATCCACTCTCGAGGAAATGAAATACTTATTTACATTTTTATTTACATTTCTTCGCTCGCTCGCAGTTCCGCCACTCAACAGGCAATGGTTCCAGAACTCGGCGGAAAGGGGAATGGAGTGTAGTAACATTAGGTTCCCTTTGCCTACCCTGCTGTGTGCGCGTTGATAGTAAAAATGTTTTATATACATACATAATATGTATCTCTGTATTTTAGGCTGTTATCAGTATACTCTTTTTTTATACAATACCGAATATTGTCGGGTTGACTGAGATGGAAAGAGATTGTCACAACTCTATGATATCAAGTTAGAGATTTTGTTTGTACTGTGGCAAAACTTAAAATTGGATTTTATGTAATAAGAATAAGCCAATTACTCTGATTGGCCTTATGCCTGTTGGCACGCAGCCATGTTTGAATTATAGGACTATCAATTATCTCTATCTAGATATCTCTTTTTTTTTCAATTTAATAAAGAAAATCTTCTATTACAGGATATATATATCATCCAAACACAGACGCGTGCTGGTTAGCTTATCATAGAGGTCCGTGTCCACCTAAACAATATCTGGTATTGCAAAGCAATTCAGTTCAACCTACTTGTGCACAAAATCCATGTACAGACGATATGTCGGTTTTGTGGAAAGGGAAATGTGAAACATTGGGCAGTACCACCGCTTGTGGCTTAGACAACTTTCCAGTTGAAAGTCTATGGGTGAATGCAACTACGCTGAAAATTCAATGTGTACCGATGCATATCGATTACAGATTTGCTGAAGAGTCTGAAGTGCAACCAATAGTCAATTGTGCTTTGGGATGTAAACGACATTTTCAAGGAACATGTATACCCAGTATAGACTTTTAATATGTTTAAATAAATATTTTGACCAAGAAGACCCTATGAAAGAAAGTTGTGAATGGCTTATAATTATAATAGAAAGGATGATTCTGAATTAAAATAAATAATGATTTTTGTCTACCTAAATCAGTATCGATTTTTAAAAAATATACATATTTATAATACATATATTGTATTATATGTATAAGTATTAAAGCTATACCCCCTAATATAGACGAATGTATATCTTTACTATAATAATAATAATAAATGAATGATTAATAAAACTTTCCAATTTAAATATAGTTTATGTTTAATTTATTTATTATAAATCAAATACGAAACAGTAATTCACCTCCACCCCAAGCGAGACTCGTGGTGTGGTTCAATTTATCTATGGCAACAGATAGCGTCCCATCCGTTGCCATAGCAACTGTCGTCTGCATCACTTCAGAACGTGTCGTTGATATTTACGGATTGTTTCGACTTTCGACAACTTAAATGTGTAGACAACTGTTAACGTTTCCCGAAAAATGTAAATATAAAAAAAAATATCTATGACTCAAAGAAATATCGTAAGTGAAATAAGGTTTGTTGTTTGTTATAGATGTAATAAAGTGAAATAGTACAGTGTTATAATAGTCTTCGTTAAAATACAAATAAAAATATATTGGAAAAAAGAAAATACGAAGAATTTGTGGAAGATGTAGCAAAACTCCAAATGAGTAAGTAAATATTTTAAATATTATGAATTCAAAAAAAACATTGTGTGTACCTATTACATATTAAAAAAATAATATTAAATCAGCAAATCATCAGCAGGGTAGGCAGAGGGAACCTAGTGTTAAGACACTCCGTTCCCCACTTTCCGCCGAGTTCTAGAGGCATTGCGCGTTGAGTGGCGGAACTCAACGCCGCGCTTTTGCCTCGACACCAGAGCGAAGAAATGAAAATATAAATGTAAATAAATATTTTATTTCCTCGAGTGGGGATCTAACCCACAACCAGTCGATTTTACGGTCACACTTTAGGCCCCTGCGCCACGATTGGCCTCAATATATTATATTTCATATTTCAGACATAAAATAAAACTTATAATACATTATGCAACTAATATATAATGTTTTTGGTTAATCTAAATATTGTGTGTTAATAACCACGACATTTAGGTCATGGCTCAGTCCAAATCATAAACGGTAATACAGGATGTTGGCAATTTGTTTCCTTTATAGGCACCGTAAGATTTGCCTACCACCAGCACTAAGGCTGACCAAAGGTCGATTAATTTCCATATAATCGCGACCGAGCTTTCCACTATCGCGATTGACCGCTGACCCACATTCGTTGACCATCGCTGATTAAAAGCCTTTAAAACCTTAGCGACCTCTTGATAAACATTAACAATAGCCTAAAACACAAGTGTGCACTGTCTCTGTAAATTTAAAAAGCAAAGGCTTTGTTGTGACGTAAATATATGTTACATTATAGTTTATTTATAAAAGTATTATACAAGAAAAAATATTAAATTATACAATCTTCTTTGAATAATAATAATTATTAATAATAATGGATAATTTTTATAATTTAAATTTATCGATTTCATTGATAATGAAATGATTTTTATATTTATATTTTAAAATTTATAAAATTGCACATGTACAATGTACTATCATTTTCATATTTAAAGCCAGGAATATTGTAAAAATCAAATTTCAAATCTAAAATTTTTTTATTCACCTCATTTTACGATATCATAAATATCATAAATGATTTTCACGCCAACTTGTTCTCAAACTTGAGACATATTTTAATACTATAAAAATATATTATACTTAACTTACCTTAACGCTGTATCCCTAGCGGGATAGTCAGAGAGAACCGATCTCCAAACGCTACCTTCTAGAGGTCCTTACTTTTCCATCATAAATCTTTTTTGCCATTCTTTCATCCATATAAATTTTTCATTTTATGTGTAAAAATAAACTACTATAATAAATATAATATAATTTTATTTCATTATTTTGTTTTTGTTATATTTTTTTATATTTTAAAACATGAAGAAACTTGGACCAAATAAAATAAAAAGTTACAAAAAGTTTTAAAAAAGTATTTCTTTGTTTACATTTTGTATCATGCAAAATGAATAGGGTATAAATTAAGTAGTGACAGTAGTATGGATTCGTTGGTTCTGGCGCAAGCGCCAGAACCAACGAATGCCAGTGTGCCAGACCCCGCGAATCGATGCGTCGGAACTAAAAAAAAAAAAAAAAAAAAAAAAAAAAAAAAAAAAAAAAAAAAAAAGGTTTAGCCCCCCATTTGAATCGATTGCGCTGGGTCCCAGAGCTCTATCTCTAACCATTCCAAAGATAGCTTTTCGATTAATTAAATCCCACTAGTCGCTTATTAGTCACCCTCATTAAGCTCACGCACAGCCTAATCACTCACTTCCCCGAATTGCTAACGAAGAACCTACGTCACAGTGCAGTGTTGCTGTCTCTTTCTTGCATTACTCATCACCTAACGACGTCACAGTGCCTGTCTCTTTGTCGCTATGTTAAAAAATAAATACTTGCAATTTCTCTCATTTTAATGTGAAACAATATTTTGTTTATTAAAAACTTCCCATTTAATATATATATATTCTTATGAAATCTAAATAGTTCTATTGTATTTTTTATTATACAATGTTTGAAATAATGGCGCGCCGGTGAAACAATATTTTGTTTATTAAAAACTTCCCATTTAATATATATATATTCTTATGAAATCTAAATAGTTCTATTGTATTTTTTATTATACAATGTTTGAAATAATGGCGCGCCGGTGAAACAATATTTTGTTTATTAAAAACTTCCCATTTAATATATATATATATTCTTATGAAATCTAAATAGTTCTATTGTATTTTTTATTATACAATGTTTGAAATAATGGCGCGCCGGTGAAACAATATTTTGTTTATTAAAAACTTCCCATTTAATATATATATATATATTCTTATGAAATCTAAATAGTTCTATTGTATTTTTTATTATACAATGTTTGAAATAATGGCGCGCCGGTGAAACAATATTTTGTTTATTAAAAACTTCCCATTTAATATATATATATATATTCTTATGAAATCTAAATAGTTCTATTGTATTTTTTATTATACAATGTTTGAAATAATGGCGCGCCGGTGAAACAATATTTTGTTTATTAAAAACTTCCCATTTAATATATATATATATTCTTATGAAATCTAAATAGTTCTATTGTATTTTTTATTATACAATGTTTGAAATAATGGCGCGCCGGTGAAACAATATTTTGTTTATTAAAAACTTCCCATTTAATATATATATATATATTCTTATGAAATCTAAATAGTTCTATTGTATTTTTTATTATACAATGTTTGAAATAATGGCGCGCCGGTTAAACAATATTTTGTTTATTAAAAACTTTAGTTGTTATTGTGAAATTTTAAACCTGTTCAAACTTCTAACAGATTTTGTCATTATTACTAATGGCATTGTTTCTTTATTACTCATAAGTCATAAGCATTAGTTTGAATATTATCGTTATCATTTGCGGTAGTTTAATAGGTTTGTTCATTTATAAAGAATCTATATAAGCCAAAAACGTTTCTAACATACTCACTTTTAAACCGTCTTGCGGTACATTAATTCGTGTTGAGTTAAATAGTAGTTGAAAATGTCGAACTGTGATCATGTTACTAGTGTGTTTTTTACTAAAGAACAGGAGATTGAAAGTAATTGCTGGACTGACAAGGAATTGGATGAAATTTGCGAGATTGTTGAATCAGCAGAATGTGCTATGGAAGTTTTCAACGATAAATTCACAAGTATTGAGTCAAAGACTTTTGATTCACAATTTGATGAAGCTTTGTTCAACATAAGTGAAAGTGTGGAAAAGCAGTAAGTAATAATGATTATTAATGTTTTTTTTTTTTTTTTATTTATTTCTTCTTTTTCCTGTTTAAATTTATGAGATATTGAATTTAAAACTTATTTTTTTCTTTGTTAACCAGCTTACAAGTTGGCAGAGGCTTGAAACGCGTAGCTCAAGATAACAATAAAAAAGTTGTGAAAATGAGACGTCCAAGCGAACCTTCAACTTCGAGGGATTCAGAATCATCAGTTCAACCATTAAACATTGACATGATCAAGTGTGAGGTATGCAAAATACTTGTTAAAAGGAGATATTTAGCAAATCATTACCGAAGCAATACTCATAAAAATAATGCATTACGCATTCATCACAGTTTTCCTAATGTAACATTAATCGAAAAAGCATTTGGAAAACGTGTTTATACTTACAGAATAACTCCACTCTCCGTTAGTGATGAGCTTTTAGATTTTAATTTGTTTTTAAATTCCGTCAGAGATACTCTTTTTACTTTAGTTAGTGAGAGTATAGTAGCTTTGAAAACCTTTAAAGTTAATTTTATACTCCAAGCTAATTTTATTCAACAATGTAAAGAATTGACAAATACTTTTGATTTTCAAACTCCGAATGTCGTCATTAACGAATCTGTTAATCTAAATGAATTTCTCGATTCTTTAAATGAAACATTTGCAAACAAAATAACTGAATTTGAAAAGAAAGACAGCGGTTGGTCTATTCAGAAAATATTAAGTTTGGATATGAATGTGAATAAATTTAATCCACTTCGCGGATCTTCATACATTGATTTGCCTCACGACATACGAAACAAAAAGGCAGTAATAAATGTAAAAAATAGCGATGTTCAGTGCTTTAAGTGGGCTTTACTCTCAGCATTGTACCCAGCAAATAAAAGTTCAGATCGAGTCTCTTCATATTCAAAATATGAAAACAAGTTAAATTTTGTTGGTGTTCCTTTTCCTATGAAGTTAACAGACATTCATAAAATCGAAAAGTTGAATAATTTGAGTGTTAACGTTTATGGACTGGAATACAATGGTTTGAGTAAGTCTAACTCTGTGGTTGGTCCATTATATTTTACAAAGTGTCTCAAACCTATTCATATTAATTTACTTTACATAACAAGTGGAAGTAATGGCCATTATTGCTATATAAAAAACTTATCTCGTTTAGTGAGTCATCAGGTTACATCAAGAAATAATGCCATTTACATTTGTGACGGCTGCCTTATTTATTTTAACAGTCAGGAAGCTCTCGATAGACATAGATTGAATGATTGCACACATGTCAGAACCGATCTTCCAAATAAAAATATAAGTAAAAAAAACTGGCGTGGTGAAAATGTACCAAGTGATAAGATAAAATTCGAAGGTTATGAAAAGAAAAAGAGAGTACCCTTTGTGATTTATGCAGATTTTGAATCTTTTCTCAATCCAATCGATTCATGTTCCAATGATCCTTTTAAATCTTTCACTACCAACGTTCAAAGACATGATGAGTACAGCTTTGGTTATTACGTCAAATGTTCATATGATAATAAGCTTTCTAAATATGTTACTTATACCGGCGAAAATTGTGCTAACGTATTTTTGACAAGTTTACGTAAAGATATAGAAATTATTTGTAGAGCTAATTCGTTTCAAAAATGTCCTCTTCCTCTATCAGAAATAGACAACAAAACAATACAAGAAGCTTCTATATGTTACATATGTGAGAGTGAATTAAAGGACGAACGATATATCGATCACGACTGGCATTTAGGTACTTTTATAGGTGTATGCCATGAGAATTGTAGCAAAAAAATTCATAACACCTCATTTATTCCTATAATATTACATAATCTGAGCAATTACGATGCTCATTTTATTGTACATGCATTAAATTTTGTCGAAGGTGAGGTACAAATCATTCCACAAAATAAAGAAAAGTATATTTCTTTCTCAAAAATTCTGAATGTAAATGGTAAAAAGGTTAGTTTGAGGTTTATTGACTCTTTTAAATTTTTATCGAGTAGTTTAGATTCACTAGCTAAGAATCTTAATGACGATGAGTTCCGAGAAACGAAAAAACAATATCCCTCCGATAAAGACTTTCAGTTGTTAAAGCGGAAAGGTGTTTATCCATATGAACATATGACTTCGTTCAAATCATTAGAATTATCATCTTTGCCATCAATTGAGTGTTTCGCTAGTACATTGACTGGTGAAAGCATTTCAGTTGATGATTATAATCATGCTCAAAAAGTATGGTCTCATTTCCACTGTCAAAATATGGCTGACTATTCTAATCTTTATTTAAAAACTGATGTAATACTTTTATGTGATATTTTCGAAAATTTTAGAAATGTTTGCATGAAGACTTACGATTTAGATCCTGCTCATTACTATACCGCTCCAGGGTTAAGTTGGGATGCTATGTTAAAATATACCAAAGTTGAGCTAGAATTATTAACAGATTTTGATAAAATTGCTTTTGTCAAATCCAGTATTAGAGGAGGCATATCACAATGCAGTAATCGCTATGCAAAAGCAAATAATCCACACATGAAAACTTTTGATAGTAATGATCTTATTTCATATTTAATTTATCTTGATGCAAACAATTTATATGGGTGGGCTATGTCTCAATATTTGCCTTTGTCTAATTTTGAATGGGAAGATCCTTATGTAAATTATAATGTACCAATCACCTCTGATATTGGATATATTTTAGAAGTAGATCTAGAATACCCCGATAGCTTACATGATGCTCATTCCGACTTTCCATTGTGTCCAGAAAATATTTGTGTAGGTAATTCGAAAGAATCTAAATTAGTTACTAATTTATATAACAAAAAAAAATATGTTATACATTATAGAAATCTTTTGCAATGTGAGAAATATGGTTTGCGAGTACAAAAAGTTCATAGAGTATTAAAATTCAAGCAAAAACCTTGGTTAAAAAAATATATTGAATTAAACACCCAATTACGAACTTTAGCAACATCCGACTTTGAAAAAGATTTTTATAAGCTGATGAATAATTCTGTATTTGGAAAGACAATGGAAAATATCGAAAAAAGAGTAAACGTAAAGTTATTAACACACTGGAAAAATCATGGAAAAATCAAAGGTGTTCAGAGTCTCATTGCTCGCCCCGAATTCCACAGTCTTTCCATTTTTTCTGAAAATTTGGTCGCAGTCCAACTTCGCAAAACTAAATTGTTTTATAATAAGCCCATATATTTAGGTTTTAGCATATTAGAGATATCCAAGACTTTAATGTATGACTTTCACTATCAGTACATGAAAAATAAATTTACCAACATAAAATTGTTATATACTGATACTGATAGTCTGATATACCAAATATTTTGCGATGATTTTTACAAAGAAATTAAGGGAGATTTAAATTCATATTTCGATACTTCTGATTATCCTTCAAATAATCAGTTTCACTTTCCTCAAGTAAATAAAAAGAAATTAGGATTTTTTAAAGACGAGAACAACGGTAAAATTCTTACTGAATTTGTTGGATTGCGATCAAAAATGTATGCAATGAGTGTTGAAGATCGTACTATCACCAAAGCTAAAGGGGTTAATAGAAGTGTAACCAAGAAACTAAATGTTAGTGACTATAAATCATGTTTATTTAATAAAAAAATACAACTCGCTGAAATGTATAGATTTAGAAGCATCAAACATATTATATTTACACAAAAAAATAATAAAATTTGTTTGTCATACAACGACACCAAGCGACATATTTTGCATAACTCAATGGATACATTAGCTTGGGGTCATTATAAGTTAAGATAGTATTAAGATATCATTTTTATTGTATTAGTTAAGAAAATATAATAAAATGTTATGTATTTTTTTATATGTACATATTTAGTTTTACCTTTTAACTGAATAGACGTATCCTACTACATTTAACATGTTTCATTTTGAACACCCTTTCACTGCTATTATAGCGGGTCCTAGTGGCTGCGGAAAATCAAAGTTCGTATGTGATTTTTTGAAAAACATAAATCATGTTTGTAATCAAGAATTTAACACTATCTTATGGTGTTACGATGAAATGCAACCATTATACAATTTAAATGGAGTTAATTACTATCAAGGAATTCCTGACTTGAACATGTTTGATGGGAAGTATCCTCAATTGATTATAATCGACGACCTTATGAGAGAATCTGATGGACGCATAGTTGATATTTTTACTAAAGGGAGTCATCATAGAAACTTGAGTGTATTCTATATAACGCAAAACTTGTTTCATCAAGGGAAAGGACAACGTGATATATCGTTAAATTCTAGCTACATCATTTACTTTAAAAATCCTAGAGACAAAACTCAAATACGTTTTCTTGCTCGTCAAATAGTACCTGAGAATCCTAAATATGTTGAAGAAGCATACAAAGATGCCACTAGTAAACCACATGGATACTTAATGATAGATTTAAAACAAAATACAGATGATATTTACCGAATGAAAACTAACATATTTCCTGATGAATATACTATTTGTTACATTCCTAAGAAGGGATATAAATACAATAACTCTAAAGACAATTCCATCATTATTAAACAATGACGCATAGAGTAAAGGCACATAAAGAGTTTTTAAGAGCGTTACATTGCTTAAAACCAAAATATAGAAAAGTTTTACTTGGCGCTTGTAATAAAGAAGAAATCGATTGTATTTGTGAGTGCATATACAATGTTTTGAAAGGGAAAATTCCACTGCAAGACGAACACAAAAATAAATTAGATAAGTATAAGAATGTTTTAAGAAAGCTTGTTTCAAAGACAAAGAACAAAGCTAGAAAAAATATTATAATACAAAAAGGTGGAACTTTCTTACCAATTATCTTGAGTACAGTTTTGGGTGCACTATTTAATTCATTGATTTAGAATAAAAATGGAGAACGCAAAGAAAATGATATTAATTGAACCTGAAGCAATAGAGAGACTTAAGAAAGATAATGCTAATACTACCGTTAACAATTTATCACAACTTGATGAAGAAATGAGTAAAGTTTTAAAAACTAAATTAGACGACAGAGAGAAATGGTCACTTTATCAACAAACTCTTCAGAGATATTTGTATTTTATTGCTAAAGATCGAAAACCAATAGAAATACCCTTAGTAAATTTTGGTGAGTCGGGAAATTATATAAAAGAAGATGTAACAACAAAGAAAACTGCAGACATTAAAGAAGAGCCTATGAAAACACACGAAAGACCGATTAATGAGAATATTCCACACAAAAGTAATGACTATTACACTAAATCTCAACTGCTTCAACTCATACCAAAGACATATAAAATAAAAGGTGAGCTGTTAATTGATATTTTATTGAAAAATAAAAATAAGATTAATTGGAACGATGACGGTACAATTTTTATAGACAACAAGAAAGTTTATAAAAGTAATATTGTTGACTTAATCAATGATGTTGTAAGACCACTCAAAAACAGTTCGCCACATGGTTGGGTAGAATTTTCGCAAGTTTTGAAGGATTTAAAAGTACCATTGAGTTATATAGGAAATCCAAAACGAGCGACTTTCATAAATGTCATGTCAAAGACACCTGATTTTGGGAAAACATCACAAGCTGTGACAGAATCTTCAAGCACCGCAAATCAATTAACTCCCCAAACATATCCAAAATCGAACGAAGAAAAAGTAAAACGAAAAATTGCTTGGGAAAGATGGACCCCTTATTAGAAATCAAAAATATTTATTATGATGTTTCTAATCCTGCTGGTTATAGTAGTTTAAATAAATTATCTGAAGCAATGAAAAGTAAAATGACTAAAGAAGATACAAAAAAATGGTTGGAGTCTCAAGAAACTTATACCCTACATAAACCTGTTCAGCGACGATTTTCGAGAAATAAATATGTTTTATCTAATATTAGCGATCTTTGGCAAGCTGATTTAAGTGACATGAGAAATTACAGTGAATGTAATGATGGAAATAAATATATTTTATGTGTTATCGATGTTTTTAGTAAATACGCATTTGCTAGACCTTTGCAAAAAAAGAACTCTGAATCTATAAAAAAATGTTTTTCAAGTATATTTTTAGAAGCTAACACTATTCCCAGACACTTACAATCTGATAAAGGTACTGAATTTATATCGAAAGATGTACAACAGTTTTTAAAAATGCGAAATATTAATTACTATACGACGAACAATCCTGATATCAAAGCCAGTATTGTTGAGAGATTTCAGAGAACATTGAAAATGAAAATGTGGCGATATTTTACACATAAAAATACTTATCGATATGTTGACATTTTACAAGATTTGCTTTATTCATATAACCATAGCATTCATCGAAGTATTAAGATGCGTCCTTGTGATGTTAATCAAAATAATATAATGACAGTTTGGCGTAATTTGTATGGTAACACAAATAGTCAGTATAAAACCATCCCTAAATTTCAAATTGGTGATCATGTTAGAATAACAAAATATAAACACATATTTCAAAAAGGATATGAAACAAATTGGAGTGATGAAATATTTATAATTACATCAGTCATAGAGAGATCACCGTGGTTAGTGTATACTTTAAAAGATTTAAAAGATGAACCTATAATAGGAACATTCTATGAAAAAGAGTTACAAAAAGTAACATATGATCCCACTACAAAACACAAAATAGATAAAATTATACGTACTCGGTATTCAGGTCTCACAAAGGAGTTGTTCGTGAAGTGGAAAGGTTATCCGCATAAATTTAACAGTTGGATATTAGCATCGAGCTTAGAGTCATGAATAACGAAGATTTTTATTTAACGCTACTTAGTAACAGCTCATTTTTATACTTTCCTGATAATAAGACAACACACTTTTCAACAAAACTTCCAAAATCTATCAAACTAGAAGGAGAATGGTCGGTAGGAATTGTTGAATTTCAGTATCCATGTACTATGTTTACTGTTCAAAGTAAACAAAATATAATGTACATAAGTAAAAAAGCGCAGGTTCCCAATGAAGGTGAACCACAGATTGTTACTTATAAAAATCATATCCCAGCATCTAGTTATGAAAATATAGATGATGTTCTATCAGCACTGAATTCTAGAGAATCATTTAAACTACGCTACGATAAAATTTCAAAATACATCACTTTAACCGGAAATATCGATGACCTCATTTCTCTTAAGTTTTCTTCAAAATTAAGTCTTCAGCTTGGTTTTGATCCTAATACTGATGTAAGAACTAAAACTACAGGTAAATTTCCAGCTAACCTTTACTTAGGTTTACCATCACAACTATTAATTTACTGTGATATCGTAGAACCTCAAATAGTGGGAGACGTAATGTGTTCATTGTTACGGATTATTTCCTTGGATCCAGTTAAATATGCATATGGATCGAACAAAATGCACGTTTTTTCGCCACCGCACTATATTCCAGTAATGCGTAGAGAGTTTGATACAATTGAAATAGATATAAGGTCTAACACCGGAGAAAATATACCATTTGAATTTGGAACGAGCTGTGTTAAGTTACATTTCAAACGCAACTAATTTAAATAAAATGATGTATGAGAAACGTAGTGATAATATTTGTCCTTATCAACAATATTACATGCATCAAGCTGGAACTGGAATTGGGGTTATCTATAAAGGTACAACACATCAGCGTGGTCATGGTATTGGAAGTTTTTTGGGTGGATTGTTTAGATCAATTCTACCTCTATTGTCAAATGGAACAAGAGTGGTTGCAAAAGAGGCATTGAATGCTGGTGTAGGACTTTTATCAGACATGGTACAGGCAAAACCATTAAATGAATCAGTGCAAGAACGTTTTAAGAAAGCTACTTCAAATTTAAAAAGAAAAGCTGATGATAAAATAGATCGAGTGATGACAGGATCAGGTAACAAAAACAGTAGACGTCGCCTACAAAGTCTCATTCAGTCGGAGAATCTAAAAGGAAGAACATTAAAAAGAGCTAAAAGAAATTTTAAATTAAATTACAACGATATATTTTCAACAAATAAAAATAATGTCGTTTTTACATAATCATTCTTGTGAATGTGCCAAATCCGAACTGGATTTATTCGCTTTACCATCAACTCAAACAAGCATAGAAAATGGACAATGGATTCACTACAAACCAATTTCATCACTCAGCGACGATGGACCATTAGAATTTCAAATTCCTGGATCTGGTGATGATTACATTGATTTGTCACATACATTAATTCATGTCAAAGCAAAAATAGTAAATCAAGATTTAACACCTCTTGAGGATACAACTGTTGTAGCTCCAGTCAATTATTGGCTTCACTCTCTTTTTAGTCAATTAGATGTCTATTTAAATCAAAAACTTATGTCTCCACCAAATAATACATATGGATATCGTGCTTACATAGAAACTCTATTAAATTATGCTCCACATGCGAAACAATCACATCTTACATGTGGATTGTGGTACGAAGACACTGCTGGGAAAATGAACAATACTGATGAAGCAAATAAAGGATTCACAGAAAGACAAAAATATGTAAAGGAAAGTAAAGAAGTGGAAATGATTGGACATTTACATGGAGATATTTTTAATCAAGAAAAGTTTTTGATAAACGGTGTTGAAATGTGTGTAAAACTAGTTAGATCAAGAGATTCTTTTAACCTCATGGCTTCAACAAATGATATAAAAGTAAAAGTATCAATCACTGATGCTACTCTTATGATTCGTAAAGCTCGAATAAATCCGAGTGTACTGCTTGCTCATCAAAAAGTTTTAGCATCTACAACTGCAAAATATCCAATCACAAGAGCTGAAGTAAAAGTCTTAACAATTCCATCTGGTGTTCAGGGTAAAACACTTGACAATGTTTTCCTTGGACAGATACCTAAACGGTGTATTATTGGATTTGTTAATAACACAGCTTTTAACGGTAGTTATACTAAAAACCCATACGATTTTGATAACTTTGGTATTAATACGTTTAGTTTATATATCGATGGTATGCAAATACCATCAAAAACTTTACAACCAGCGTTTAGTAATGGAGTTCATACTCTTATGTATCATACACTATTTACGGGAACTGGTATTCACTTCTTGAATGAGGGTAATGGCATCAACAGAGATAGATATCCAAAAGGATATTGTCTGATGGCTTTTGATCTAACTCCTGATTTAGCTGCAAACACCTCTTCACATTGGAATTTAATCAAACATGGGAGTGTTAGGTTAGAAGTAAGGTTTGAAAATGCTCTCACTCAAACAATAAATTGTATTGTTTATGCTGAGTTTGATAATTTAATTGAAATAGACAAGAACAGAAACGTTAGTGTAGATTTTAGTAGTTAATAGATTGTAGGTCTTCTTATAAAATAACATTCTCCATTTCATATGTTATATATATTTGATAACTTTTGTGTGCTGTAGACGTAAATATCATGAATACTTTAGAGATAAGTAAATGTTTAAAAGCAATACATCCCACCTTAACGTCAAATGTTTTTGCTGCTAATCGATTGCCGGTTCATATGTCAACTCCTGTTTATTTGATCAGTAATTTAGATCCTGATACAAAACCAGGCTCACATTGGATAGCAATTTACATAGGTACAAATGGAATTGGAGAATATTTCGATACTTTTGGTCGAAAACCAAATAGTTATCATTTATCATTTTTAAAGCGAAATACAAGTAGATGGATATATAGCAATAAGATAATTCAAAATGTTTTTTCTTCTTTTTGTGGTGAATACTGTCTTGTATATATATATCTTAAGCGTAGAGGTATGTCTCTCACTAACTTTGTTGAAATGTTTAATCAAGATACAAATAATAATAATGATCTTCTATTAAACGATATGTTCAAATCTTTTATAATATTTTAAATAAGGATAGCATTATGTAAAAAAATATGTATGAAACATTATTTATTATGTAATAAATGCTAATGTAAAAAAATATTATTTGGTTTTATTAAAATGCCTTTAAAATGAAAATAAAACAGTTTTTAATAAACAAAATATTGTTTCACCGGCGCGCCATTATTTCAAACATTGTATAATAAAAAATACAATAGAACTATTTAGATTTCATAAGAATATATATATATATATTAAATGGGAAGTTTTTAATAAACAAAATATTGTTTCACCGG